>JAPYZK010008620.1:0-13707 GCA_030522785.1 Platygaster equestris | reverse complement strand
TCCGAACTCGTTTATTGGGAGACTCGTTTATCGGGAAACTCGTTTATCGGAACGCCAAAGACTCGTTTATCAGAACGCGCGATCTTTCTCCTTACCCCCCACCATTGACAGCCACACGAAGCATCAACCAATTACAACTGCGGTCTCGATCGCTGTTGGGCCGAAGGACCAATCAAACGATTTCTCTCAATTTAATCCCCTCTTACAACTTTCCGATCAATCAAACGCTAGCTCTGAGACTAGCGGCGGGAGCCCCTACAGAGTTTCGATAAACGAGACCATTCAATCGAGGGTTGTTCTGATAAACGAGTCCGGACTGTACTTCGACCCAACAGCGATCGAGATCGCAATTGTAATTGGTTGACGCTTCGAGTGGCTTTCAATGGTGGGGATAAGGAGAACGATTGCGCGTTCCTGTAAACGAGTTTCCCGATAAACGAGTCTCCCGATAAACGAGTCCGGACTGTAATCGAAATATATACAGTGGACCTTCGTTTATGTTGATGCTCGTTTAGGTTGACTCTCGTTTATGTTGGGGCGTTCCACGCCAGATCGGCTGGTACTCACGGGTCATATCTCAGATTTGCTGCAAATTTATAGGGTCGCTAGAGGGGTCAAAATAATACAGAAACCCAAAATTTCAGATTTTTTGCTGCATTTTTGTCGATGCTACGGGATTGATACGAAAAGTGACCGAATTTTTTACTTTTTGAATATTGCTGAATTGAAGCGAGCTAAAATTCTGAAAAAATTTGTAAATTTGCATCTGGCGTGGAACGCCCCGTTGATGATTTCCTCTCGTTTATGTTAACTCGCAACTTCTTCTCGCCCCCCTCCACAATGAACTCAGCAAATGAGAGCGCTTCAATATACGGGAACCAATTAAATAATTTCTTTGCTTACTCCCTCTAATCTGACCAATCAGACGATAAAGGCGAGGAGTTAACATAAACGAATGTTCACGTTCCGAACCAGTCAACATGAACGAAATTCCACTGTATTCAAAATTCTTGAAACTTTAAGAATCCTATGTACCTATCACAAAATTCTGCAAAATGGCGAAAATTCTGAAAATTCTCAGAATTTTCGTTATTTTAAAAACTTTCGAAATTCGAATTTCGAAAGTTTTATTTAATCATTCTGGGTCCAGAACAATTCAAATATTTGACATACTTTCAACTTCGAAAATTCTTAAAATTCTCGAAATTATCAAAATTTTTCAAATTTTTAAAATCTTTAAATTCCAGTTTACAGAAATTTTGATTTTCTGATAGAATTTTTCATTTTGATGTGAAGCCGATCACGGACTTTTATCAAAAAATTCGGAAACCAAGACCAGCGCACGTAAAATACGGACATGTCCGTATAAACACTACATATCTGGATATATATACTCTAACAAATTACTTATAAGGTTCTTTATTTCTTAGAAGACATCTTATAAATTACAAGTTTCCTGAAAACAGACAAGGTGGCCTTATAAGTGATCGAAAAATGTATAGGTGACCTCATGACTTCATAAAGTTTGAAGAAACTTATGGCAAATTATAAATCGTTCTGAAAAATCTTATAACGTCTCATAAACTTTTGAGGTTTGTATAAGGTGCCTTATAAAGAATGAAGAACCTTGCAAAGAATTGATGAAATCATATAAGGTTTTCAAGAATCTTCCAGAATCCAGAGCATCCAGAGTTATGAACAAATAAAATAAATGAAGGTTACATTACAGTACCAACAGGTCCTTACCCCTCTTCTTGGTCCTTGCCCAACTTCATTCTTCGCTGGCGCCACATAAAAACCGTTTTCCACATGCATTTTGGCAGGCATTCTGGAACCGGTTCCTCTTCTTTGTAGTCTTCTCGTAAATCTTCTTTCATCCGCGCCCATTTCAGGACACTTTCGCATTTGCATAGATTCGTTTCAATTAATTTTTTTTTGATCGGCAGGTCACATTTTTTTTTGTACACGAGGCGTTGGCACCGCGTTCCCAGAAAATTATTTATGAAGGAGAAAAATTATATTACGAGAAGACATTTCTCGATAAAACTGACTCAAGTTGTAATCATTTTCGACCAAATACGCATCTGATATGGAAACCACGAAATAATTAAAAATCGGTGGGTGTAAAATGGCAGTGAAAATATTCCATAAATTTAAGATAGTTTTTCTGTAGCAGAGAGAAATAAATTGAAGCATTGTTTGCAATCGAAACAATGATATTTGTATGATGACGCGTGTTGACAAGAGGGAAAATTCTTATCGGGGAATTTTCATGTTTCTTGTCGGTTTTGCGTGACTGCGAATGAATTTTCCGGATATTCGCTTTTTTCTTATCTCAATTTTACTCGGGGTAAAAATATGTGGAATTGTGACATTTCTGGGTTTTTTATATTGTTGCAAATTTATATTATGAAGTTCTATGCAGTTCAATGGAGTCTGAATAACGGAAGTGATTGAAAAGGTGATTGAAAAACACCGGAAATGTTCCCTTTACCACACATTGATTTCGTGGGAGTGTCCGTAAAACGATTCAATGGATTGAAACATTTCATAGACAAAAAATTTATTTTCTCAAACGATGTCATTGATTGACATGGTTTATATTTTTTTAATTTGATAACATAATAGCTAAATTTTTACTATCCTTAGAATATTTCAAAATCCCAAAACTTCTAAAATGTCCGAAACATTAAAAGAATTCAGTCTTATGGTAATTTAAAAAACTCCTAAAATTTTTAGAATTTTTACGTAATATTTTCGAAACTCTGAAAGTTTTCCATACATTCTTGAAATTTTGTGAAATGTTTGATGAACATTTGTTTTGAAATTCTCGAAACTTTGAATGTAATTTAAATTTGGAGAAATTTTGAAATTATCTAAATTTAGAATTTTTTCTGAAATCTCGAAAATTTCAGAAAGTGTATTCAAAATTCTTGAAAATAGAAGAATCCTCATGTATCATGCAATTTTACAAAATGGCAAAAATTTTCAAAATTATTAAAATTTTCATAATTCTAAAAAGTTTCGAAATTCAGAATAATTGAAATATTTGAAAATATTCATAACTTCGAAAATTCGCAAAATTCGCAAAATTTCCAAAATTCTCAACGTTTTCAGAGATTTCAGTTACATATCTACATTTTCAAACAATGTTCACAATTACGTAAATTTTTACACATGGGGAGGGTAACGAAAGCTCCCTCCCCCCCCCATCCCTAAATTTTCAGTATCCTTAAAATATTTCAAAATCCCGGGAAATTTCTAAAATTTCCGAAACATGTAACATATATACAGAATTCTTAGGGTAATTTAAAAAATTCTCAAATTTTGCGAAAACTTAAAAATTCTGATTTAATATTTCCGAAATACTAAAGTTTTCTATTATTTATTATTTATGGTTTACTCGCACCCCCCCCCCTCCCCCCCTCCCCCTTGGTGGGTCTTTGAGGTTCAAGTCTCTTCTTACCTAAATAAATTTTATTTTCTCGTCCCGCGTCCCACGCGTCCATGGCCGACTTCATTAAACTACCTGGTATTCATGTCGACTTGGGATTATCCCTCCATCGACCCGCGGGGGAAACCATGGAAAACCCCGCAGCAAGTAGGCGGAAACTGGCTCGAATCCTCCCCTGAGAAGTGCCGATATTAACGAATATCGGTGCCCCGACCCCGGGAAATTACTTTCGAGAAATAAAATCCGGGGGTCCCACAGGCGGGATTCGAAACCCGTCTCTTCCGCTTTCAGTGGTCTCAGCCGACCAATCGCCGCGCGGTACCGCTTAGCAATTGGTCCGCTTGACCACCGAAGCGGTTCTATAAAAGTTTTCTATATTCTTATAATTTTTTGAAATGTCTGCATATACGATCGAAATATTTGAAATCCTCGAAACTTTAAATATACTTTCTCCGAAATCTTAAAAATTTCAGAATAAACAAAGTATTCAAAATTCTTGAAACTTTAAGAATCCTCATATCTCTAACAATGAATTCTGGAAAATGGTGTAAACTCTAAACATCTTCAAAATTCTAGAATAATTGAAATGTTTGAAATATTTTCGACTCTGAAAATCCTTGAAATTCTCGAAATTTTCATAAATTTCATAATTATCTAAAATTTCAAAAGTACCGACATTTTTCGTATATCTTCAAACTCCAGTTCAAAAAAAAATGATTTTCTGATGAAATTTTCAAGTTTCCAGAAATGTTAGGTATTCGTCAAATTTACACAGTTTACAAAATTAACAAAATTCCAAAAATTCTCACTATTCCAAAAAATTTTTAAATTCTCAAGAACTTGAAAAATGCCGAAGGTTTCGAAAATTACAAAATCCGCGAAATTTTCCGCATCGTACAATTTTCAAAATTACCAGAAATTGAGAATTAAAAATTCCAATCCCCAACCAAACCCAACCCCCCAAAAAAAAAAACCCCAAATTCCCCAAAAAAAACAACAACTTTACCCCCCCCAAAAAAAAAAAAAAACCCCCCCCCCCCCCCCCCCCCCGAAAAACCCTAATTATTGAATCCACTGAAAACCAATTCAATTGCAGCCTGGACATCCCCGTTCGTGAACTGCAGGGCCTGGATGTTAACGCCGTCATCTTGGAGCCCCATTTCGTGCATTAAAGCGAGCTGCCTTTGCATGTCCGGGACCTGGGGCACGATCGGGGAAGCCGAAGAGGCCCCGGAGGAAACTTGGGTGGATGCAAAAGCCTGTTGCATGGCTTGGGAAAACATTTCCGAGGTGATGAACCCGGAGTTTGACCCCGTTCTGGAGCTCGAGGACGAGGAACTGGGAGTCGGCGCCCCCCTGGGAGTGGCTCTGTTCAGCGCCATCGACAGTTGAGCAGCGGTGATCCCAGAGGCATTGGCCTGGGAGGACTCCGACTCGGACTGGGAGGTGTCGATGGCCATGTCTTCGCCGTCGCTCAGGGCGTCTAAACTGAAGGGGAAGGGATCAGCGTTCATGGAGGTCGAGGAAGTGCTGGCCGTGTTGTGGGCTTCTTCATGGACCGCAGACGCCGTGTGCTGGGCAACGGTGATCAGCACTGGGTGGTGTTCGGCGATTCTGTGAAAGGGATGAATTTGAAAAAAACTGCCAAATGAAAATTTTTGACTTTTGAGGTTTGAGAACACTAAATATTTTTTCGTTTAGTACTTTAAGATTGCAATTTATACAAAACAAGGTAAAAATATCAGCACATAAAATTTAAACATAACTTCAACGTGAAATATTAATGATAGCATTCACATAAAAAAAATGTATGGAACAATAAATTCTCTGAATTCACCGTTTGACTGTGTTTATGTCACTAAAATGTGACATCAAAATTGGATCTTGAAGCATGGAAATCGCAATGGGATTTTCGGCCAGTTGTGGCGAAGAAGCGATGATATTTTCGATAACATCGGCTCTTTTGCTGAGACGCTGGAAAACAAACAATAACATTTTTAGAATTTTTTATAGTCTCACAAAAATTGCAAATTGTTAAATTTATTACATAGAATGCATTTCGTAGGGCTGGGTTTTCACTAAAAGTTTGGAAAACTGTAGCGAGCTTTTGGATGGTCACTTCAGAAATTGTTTTTTTCTCCATAGGTGGTTCCAGTTCATTTTTTTCTATCACGTGTACCATTACTCCAGATTTTAAACCACTGGACTCCAGGGTTGCGTCGTCTTCGAGTAAACATCCACAATAAACAAGTTCTGTAAAAAATATTTTTAACAATGCCAAATTAATGAAAAAAAATCAATAAAAAATATTAGATTTCACAACTAGTGGAGAAACAATTTTTCTAGGTGTGAAGTTTCTTAAACGAGTCAAAGGCGAGTTTTAAAATGAGGTTGAAAAATTGTTATTTCCGTTATTTCACTAGTTGCGAATTTTATTTTATTCGGTGGTGTGGAAAAAGTGCGGTAAAAATTTCGATGGTGGAAAAAAACGCACTATTTCCAGTTGGATAAAGCAATATTTTAAGATTTTAACATTTAATATATTCCGAACTTAAAACTAACTTAACTTTCCCATAAAATTGAAATTAAGGATGATTATTACGATAATTAGAATGAAAAGCATGTTTTATTACCGAATTTATCCTTTGGGAGATTTACTTTTTTTGCAGTCTCATTTTTTAGTTCCTCGATTTTGCTTTGGAAATCGACGTTTTCCAATGTGAAAGTTGTGAGATTTGCGGAAAATCCAGCACGAAAACCCAAGAGTAATTCCGCGCACATTTTTGATTTTTTTGTGGGATTGTTAAATTGAAGAACTGCACACTTTTTTATTGGTTTCTTTGTTAAAATAGGTTAAAGTCTTTTGTTTTCTTGTTGTAACCCATTGTCACCACACAACAGTGCACAACAGTGCAGAGAATAGAGATGTGAATCGAAATCAATGAATCAGCTGTGATGGTGATCAGCTGTTTTCCCGCGGCTAACTTTATCCAAATAAAAATAAAATCAACGAATGTTTTTTTATTCATCAAAATTTGTTACAGTAAAATTTAGTACGAAAAAATGACGTTTTCAGAATCAGGGAAAAATTTTCAAAGCCGGTAGGTAATCGTGCGATTATTAAATGTACTGAATAAATATGATGGAATTTATTTATAATAATAATATAATGAATTCTGATGATCGTTAATTTGGCTCTTTCTCTTCTTTTTCATCATCTTTTTCGGCATAAAAGAAATATTTTACAAAAACAATGTTTATCATTTTCAGCGTAAGTTCAGTACTGAACAAAGACACCAAAAACTATGGAAAACAAAATATGTTTGATGATCAAGACGAAACTTGTTGGAATTCAGAATCGGTAAACAAAATCATCATCTCACATTTCTGAAAATAAACTTGAAGCTACTTAAACTGACGCATCCAATGTCCAGAAATCGTTTTCATGTATTCTATTATTACAATTGATTTTTTTTATGTATTTTTTAATTCTTTCAGGGAAGTCCACAATGGATTTTACTAGATTTCGAAGAAGAAATTTCTTTAAAATCGATTGATATTCAATTCCAAGGTGGATTTGTAGGAACTGGATTCCATTTGCAAGCAGGATCAAACTCAAAAAATCTAGAATTTTTTCAAGAACTTCATCCTGAAGACATCAATTCAACTCAGCATTTTGCTTTCAACGAAACTAAAACTGCTAAATGTTTTAAACTAATTTTCCATAACAGCACAGACTTTTTTGGGAGGATAATCGTTTACAAACTGTCTCTTAATAGCTGATGTGTGTTGATTTTTTCGTAATAAAATAATTGAAAAAACATTTCTCTCAATTTTAGCATTTTTTGCACACCGAAATTAAAGTTTGAATTTTTAAATTGCAGTGGGTCTCCCAAATTTCGCCATCTTATTTTTCAAAAACCTCTTATCTGAACTAAACCGCTACGAAGTTCCCATGTAATCGCATTTTAAGCAATTTTTAAAGATCTAACTAGAATTGTCACCTGAATTCCGGTTACACCGTCCTCAAACCAATTGAATTGTCTAGAAATTGTGACAAATTCAGACAAATTTGCTAGAAATTCTATCGTTTAAACCCGTGTCGAAAGAACGAAAAAATTCGCGAATCGACCTTGAAACCGAATAATCCCAAAACCGTGAGCGTGAATAACGTAGTGTGTTCGAGAAAAAACATAAAGTTGTCCATAGTAGCAGAGTTCAGGGCCCGCGAGTGAGCGGCGTGAAAAGTGATGACCGCTTGAAGTGATATGCTCGGGCGACATCAACCTTTGCAGCAGGCGACGACAGCAGCGCAGGCGAAGAGATTGGCTTCCGAAAATTACGCCAAGGCCAAACGGCCCAGAATCGCCAACGACGACGACGAGCTCGAGAACATGAACGATACGGCGGCGGCGAACGCGCAGAAAAGGGCCAATTTTTCCGCGCTCACCGCCCCGAGCCCCAACGGGGTTGGCAAAATTTCTCCGAGCTTGGCGAACGCCAAACCTGGCTCCGCGAAAAAGCTCATCATCAGGAATTTCAAAAGTAAGGGAACATGATTATTGTCTCATCTCCCACGCGCTGGCCTTGCATCTGATTTATTTTTTTTGACAGGCCATTGTTTTTATTGTAGGTGTTGGGAGGGGAGGGGGGTTGAGGTTGGAATGACACCTGACAATTTAAAATTGATGATTTAGTGATCGCGAATTCTTTGGGTTTAATACCTGTGTGTAATGTTTTGATAAAATTTTTAGGGATTTTGGACAATTTATGTTTTACGAATTCGACAATTTGAAAAAAATCACGAAGTTGAAAAAAAAATTTTTTTAATAAAAGCAACTCGTTAAAATTGTGAAAAAAATCTGATGTAAAAATGATTTTGAGTGAAATTTAAAAATATTAGGAATAATTGAAAGCCACAAATTTCTGATTCCAGAATTGTCTAATTTTTGTATTCGTTCTAATTTCACCCTTATCAAGTTACTTTCATCATCCCTCAAAAAAAAAAAAAAAAAATTCTAAAAACTTATTGGTCGGAGTCGCAAAGTTGACCATTTTTTATGATTGCAGGTAAGCCCAGGTTGCCGGATAATTACCAGGAAGAAACATGGGAAAAATTGCAGGAAGCAGTGATCGCGATCCAGACGAGCAAAAGCATCAAGTACTTGTTGGAGGAACTGTACCAAGCCGTGGAAAACATGTGCAATCACAAAATGGCCCAGACTTTGTACACGAATTTGACGGATCTGGTGGAACTTCACGTCAAGGCCAACATCGATCAATTTCTGGCCGAGTCCATGGATCGACACGTCTTCCTCAGGAAAATGAACGACTGCTGGCAGTCGCATTGTCGACAAATGATCATGATCAGGAGCATCTTCCTGTACTTGGATAGAACTTACGTTCTCCAGAATCCAGGGATTTCTTCTATTTGGTAAACATTTGATTTTAAAAACATGTGTATAAAGAAAAGGAAAATGTTTTTTTCTAAACAAAGGTATTTGAATTGTAAGAAAATGAGAATTTTCTGATAAATTGTGAAATGGAAAGGGAAAGAAAAATGTGTCTGGGATGATTGTAGCAGGAAAAGGATTTTCATTGTCCTGAAAATGAATTAATCCCAGATACTGAATTTTGGGATTTGAATATTTTTGTTTTTGGATGCATTGATTAGATAATTTTGGAACTTTAAAGGAGCATTTTACAGAACTTGGAATAAAGTTACTTTCTCAAAAATCCATGGATTACTTATCTGGTAAATATTTTATTTTTGGAACATTTATAAAAAAAGGAAAACTTTTTCAAAACCAATTTATTTTAATCGTAAGAAAAAATGGGACAAAATGAAAATTTTCGGCTACGTTCTGAAATAGAAGAGTGGAGGAAAATTTTTCTGGGATGACTGTAGCAGGAAAAATATTTTCAGTGCCCTAAAAATGAATTAATTCCAGATAATTAATTTGTGCGTTTAAATATTTTTGTTTTTGGAGATATTGATAATTTTGGGACTTCAATAATTTTTAATGAGCTCTGAAAATTTTGGATTCTTAATAAGTTTAGTTCAAATTCCAAATCAATTCCAAACTACGAAATTTTTGATTCTCAAATCCTAACATTTAAGTTTTTAATTTGGACAATTTTATAATTTCAGATTCAAACATTTTTATACTTACGCGTAAATTTATGATAATATTTATAACTTGCAATTATCATAAATTTCGAAATCATCTGTTATTTCCAATGTTGAAATTTTCGAAAATTTAAATTTCGAATATTCGAGTTTCTGGAAAATTTCCGGACTTGCTGAAAATGTGAAAAAAAATTTTTTCTTGGTTTGTGCATTGTGTAATTTTTTTAGGGACATGGGACTTTATTTATTCCGCCTGAACATCGTGCTCAACAGTTTGGTTCAAACAAGAATCGTGGAAGGATTGCTCATGCTGATAGAAAAAGAACGACAAGGAGACACCGTCGATCGCACGCTTTTGAAATCACTCCTCAGGATGTTGTCAGACTTACAAATATACCAAGAGGCCTTTGAATCAAAGTACTTTTTTACAGTATTAGTCATTAAAAAAATGTTACAAACAATTTGTCAATTTTGAATAAATTTTTCGTCATTTTTAGTAAAACGAGAATAAAATTGTTCAGAATTTAATTGTTGAAAATGCGATTCTGTGATTGTAAAGATTCAAAAATCTTAAGTATCTAAAATCGAAACCAAGTTTTGAGTTTGAACTTGACTTTTTAACATTTTACAAATTCAAGTTATTTGCACAATCCCAAGGATTTTGAAAATTTATATTTTTAATGTGATGATCCATTTTGATAGTAGTTTTCAACATTTTGAAAATCTATAATTCGAGTGAATTACGCAATTCCAAGGATTTTGAAAATATTTCAAATTTCTCATATTTAAATGATTGTATGGTTTTTGGAAAAGTTTATAAAATTGTGAAAGTTCCAAGAAATGACATTATTTTGAGGATTTTGGGAATTTAAAATTTTTTAATATTTCGATTAGTTTTAGATATTTCGAAAATTAGATTTTTTGTATGCCAATTTAATTTTAACAAAGTCTGTTCGATTTATTGGATGAATTTTTAACTAAAAAATTTTTTTAGGTTTTTGCAAGCAACTGAAAAATTGTACGCTGCAGAAGGTCAACGTTTAATCAATGAACATGATGTTCCTGAATATTTGGCTCATGTTGACAAGCGCTTGCAGGAAGAAAACGAGCGCTTGTTGCATTATCTCGACACTTCCACGAAGTGAGGAAATTTTTTATCAAAAATAATCCAATTTGTCATAAAAAAAACAAACATAAAAATTCATGAATTGTAATAATAAAGGTCATGAAAAAAGTACAGCGAACAAAGTTTAGGAAATCTTGAAAAAATTGAAGCTCTTAATATTGAAAAAAAAAAAACCTTATCGATCAGATATCTAGCAACTTCGAATAAATTTTGAGAAATTATTTTCATTTTCAAATTTCACAAATTATTCCGAAACTCAAGTTACTCATTTTTTTGTTCGCAGGTGGTCGTTAATTCACACTGTCGAGAAGCAATTGCTTTCAGAACACATCACGAGTATACTTCAAAAAGGCTTGAGCGGCTTGTTGGACGAAAATAGGATCCATGATTTGTCGCTGCTTTACAATTTGTACAGTCTTTGTTTTTATTCTAATTTATAATTTGTAGTAATTTTTAAAAAAACCCCTTATAGCAATTTGTTTTGAATTTCAGCTTGTACATGAAGGTGTTTTTTTTTTTTTTTTAATAATCAAAAAATACTTTTTATTCAACTTTTTGGACATTTACAAGAGTTATTGAGAATCATTACAAATTGTAGGAAATATTTTTTTCAAAAATTAAGTTTGAAACATTGGCTAATCATAAAGAAAAATTTTTTGGAATTGTTCAAAAAATTATATATATGAATCGTCAAAAATTAAATTTTAGAAAGTTCTTGAAAATCCGGGAAATGATGACGAATTATTGAAAATCGCAAGATTTACGAGAATATTTGACTAGTTAATTTTGAAATTTATGTTTTTTTTTTTTTGTTTTCAGAAGAAAGGAAAGACAATAGTCATAGACCCGGAAAAGGACAAGACGATGGTCCAGGAACTGTTGGATTTCAAGGACAAAATGGACAACATCGTCAACACGTGTTTCCACAGAAACGAAAAGTTCGCCAACAGTTTGAAAGAAGCTTTCGAAGCTTTTATCAACCAAAGGGCGAACAAACCTGCGGAGCTTATAGGTCAGAATTGAGTCAGAATTTCTCAAACAGATCGTATAAATTAAAAAAAATTCGTTTTTGATCGTGAATACATTATTCCGATAGTATTTTACATTGATACAATCACACAAGTCGATTATTTACTTTTTTGTTTGTGACAAATTGGAAAATAATTTTCTTGTATATAAGACTCGAAAAAAAAATCACGTATACTCCCGTTAAGTATGTGCCCTTAAGAAAAAAATGGCGCCCAGTTTTAAAACAAGTTATTTTAACTTTTGACTTTCGTCACTATTTTTATCTAGTTTGGGTGATCGATTTGAAAAATTCTGACTCAATTCTATTCGTTTTTAAAATTTTTAAAATTCTTGGAATTTCCCCAAAATGGTAAAAAAAGTTGATGAATTACAGCGTATCTGTAAATTATGTTGATTTCATTTTTGTTCGAATTACCACGAACACTGAAATTTGAATGAAAAAATTTAATTTCGACAATATCGAAAATTGTGCAAAATCTGAAAAATAATCAAAAATCTCTGGATAACTATTATTTTTAAAATAAGAGATAAAATTTTTTCAATTTTCAATTTTTTCAGGATTTTTAAAAACTTGAATTTTTATAATACTTCAGAATTTGACGGAATACAGAAAAATTAGGAGTCTCTTTTTTGTTTTTATTGTTTTTATCTTTTAGTGAATTTAATAAAATGTGTAAAATTTTGTGTTTTGCGTTACAGCTCATAGATGTAAAGTTTTTTTTATTACAACAATTTTTGAAAAATTGAAAACCCTGGAAATTAATTTTGTGTATTTTGGAATTCGCAGCAAAATTTGTAGACAGCAAATTGCGCGCGGGCAACAAGGAAGCGACAGAGGAAGAGTTGGAAAGATTATTGGACAAAATAATGGTTTTGTTTCGTTTCATCCATGGAAAAGACGTTTTCGAGGCCTTTTACAAAAAAGATTTGGCGAAACGTTTGCTGGTCGGAAAATCCGCTTCGGTGGACGCGGAAAAGTCGATGCTGTCGAAATTGAAGCAAGAATGCGGAGGCGGCTTCACGAGCAAATTGGAGGGCATGTTCAAGGACATGGAACTCAGCAAAGACATAAACATCGCATTTAAGCAGGTCAGGATTTTTTCGTTTCTTATGATTCTAAAAATGTATTCATGACTCGATCAAAAAATGTAGTTAAAAAATATTGTTACTAGATGAACTAGAGACTATTCCCAGAGAGTTAGGAATTAGAAAAAAATTGCAATTTTTGCAGTTTAAAATTGTGAAAGAAATAAGCAATGCATTGAATTGAATTTTTTTGTTTCAGTCCGCCGGAAATTATCAAAACGATTTGGCAACGAGCAATTTGGATTTGACGGTGTCGATTCTTACGATGGGTTATTGGCCGACTTATCCTGTGATGGAAGTGACATTACCTTTGGAAATGGTACAATATCAGGACGTTTTCAACAAGTTTTATCTGGGTAAACATAGCGGTAGAAAGTTGCAGTGGCAGCCCACTCTTGGACATTGCGTTCTCAGAGCGTGGTTCAGAACGGTAAACAGTATTAATTTATTTTCGAATCATTTTTTAGAAAAATTTATTCGAACGAAAAATTAGGAACGAAAATGTTTAGTTCCTGGAATTGATATTTTTTTACTCTGAGAAACTGTAGTGAACTTGAATATGAAAGTAAAAATGTATGTGTATTTGTGTATTTACAATTTTTGGAATTTGAAAGTTCATTAAATTTTTTGGACTTCCAGAAAAATTAATATGTACTATCAAATTACACATTTTTAGGATTTTAAATTTATTTTATGATGTTTGTAAATTGGACACTTTAAAAATTGTTATGATTGAAATTTGGATGCTTTTTGTTATTTTGAAAATAATATTGTAAAATAATGTTCAAGTTTAATTCAAAGAATTTTTTTTCTCGCAAAAAACATTTCAATTGCTAATTAAAACAACAACTGACTAGGAACATCGAAAAACATCGAAAAACA
>JAPYZK010008619.1:0-10350 GCA_030522785.1 Platygaster equestris | reverse complement strand
AAATAATAATTTATAATAATTAAAATAATTCCTGCGAATTCTGTAATCTGGGTTCATGGACTTTGAATTTTTTGAATATCTTGGAACTTTGGGGTATATACGGAATTTTATTTCAATTCTGGAAGTTTTGAAAAATGAATTTTTTTTATATCGAAATTTTTAACGTTTAGATATACCCTAAAAAAAATTGTCGATTGTGATGTTTTCATGTGTCAATTCTTGGATTTTTCATGATTATTTTCTAAAATTATCAAATTTCGAAATTCAAATTTTCGAACTTTTATGAAGAAATACTATAAATTCGGAATAAATTAGAAATTTATATGAAACTCATATGAATTATTTATAAATCAAACTTAATTAAATAATTGACAATAAAGTAAAAAAATAAATATTACAAATACATTTCGAGTAATCAGTCAATGAAAACAAAAAATTATTTTTCTAATTCCGAGCTCCTCAATAGTTCGATTCAGAGTTCAAAAATTAAAATATTCGAGCACTTTGATTTCAAAATTTTTCGAAATGAAAAAGTATATAAATCTAGACATGTTTAAATTGGAATAAAACAATCTGAAAATCTGAAATTTCACTATCCGAATTGAAAATATTCTGTCAAGTTGAAACATCTGAAATTTGTAAGATTTAAAAATTTAATAACTTTTCTTCAAATCTGACAAAACGAAAGGACTTCAAAATTTGGAATAAATTATACAAAATTCTAGTCTTTTCGGATTTTTAACCGTCAAAATTACTCAACATATCAATTTTTTGAAACACCAAAAAGTTACGAAAAACTTCGAAAATTCACGACAATTTTGAAAAACTCCAGTAGAGACCAAAAACTTTTGTATTTTCGAAAAACAAATTGTTCAGTCTGCTATTTTGAAAATTTTCTCAAATTGATGACTCGAACCTAAAAAAAACTCCCAAGTATTTTGATTTTTTCTTTCCAAAAGACACACACTCAAAATTCTCATGCTTTTGGATTTTCAACCGTCAAAATCCCTCACAACACATCAAAACGAAAAAAATTTATGCAAAAATTTAAAAAATGCATAACAACTTTGAAAAATTCCCGTAAATACTAAAAATCTTCGTTTTTTCTACAGATAATTTCTTTGTTCCGCTATTTTAAAAACTTTCCCCAAATTGATAACTCGAATCCAAAAAAAAAAAAAAAAAACTTTAAATCTCAAAGTATTCCGATTTTCGGAGTCGAAAGTTTTTCCGACTTCGAAAATAATCATTTTCTCCTTCCAAAACACACACATAATGATCCAAAATTCTCCTGTTTTTGAATTTTCAACCGCCAAAATCCTACAATTCACATCAATTTTTTGAAACGGAAAAAATGTATGCCCAAATAAAAAAAATTCATGACAATTTTGAAAAACTCCAGTAAATACCAAAAATTTTCGTACTTCCCAGAAATAATTTTCTTATCACGCTATTTTTCAAATTTTCTCAAATTGATGACTCGAATCCAAGAAAAACTTCGAAAATCAAAATAATGTCCTCTTTCCCCAACATCCTGTCGATATTTCCCCGAAAGCCATTCTCATTTTTTTCACACATAGCCACGTTTTCCGCACAACGGGAAACTTCACGCCAATTTACTCCACGATGTTTACGACCCTCTCCCAAAATTTCTAACCTCACTTTTTGTATCCTTCGTCGACCTACATATGCTACTCTCGAATGCTAAATTCTGGCCGACCTTCGAATTTTTTTTCCTTCGTCTTTCATCGACCCTTATTTTCACGCATCGTCTTTAAAGCCGAAGATGTAGTAGCTACGGGGAGGAATTTCCAGGTGCGCTGGCAAGGGTACAAGCATGTTTCTCGCATCAAGTGCAGCATGGGAAACGCTTCTGGTCTTCGTATTTTATGGGCATCTTGGCTTGTTCATGGCCATTGTCAAGAGGTGTCTTCGCTTCATGATTTAACGAATTGATGCGCCATTGATGTCGTTGACAATTTAAGGCGAGCGTAAATTAGGACATTTTGGGGGGAGGGAGCACCCCGTGGGGGCACTTTCGGAATTAATTTCCCGGTCGAATAAGAGTCAAATTCATTGTCACGCTGTCACAATATTATATGCGTGCCCGGCGATACAAGTATCTATTTACGTGATGGGCTTTCGGATTTTTACGGTTGGAGAATAAAGACGTTATTCCGTTTTTTCACGGTTTACTTAGTTTTTTTATCATGGTATTGAAAAAGATCAATTTCGTGAAAAGATCAATCTTGTAAAAAGAGCGTCCGAATGTTCACGGACATAATACCAAAATTGACTCTTTTTCCAGAACTGAGCTGCACAAATAAAAATTATCTGGTAAGGAATGACGTTGGCAAAATCGTTTTGACAATTCAAACAGAATTCAAGGAAACTTCTAGTTTTGGAAAAATTAATTTTACATAATTAGGGTTTGAATAATTTCGAAAAGTCGAACCGTATTCAATTTTGGATCTTTTTTATACAATCCGAAATTTCTCATATCGATGTAATTTCATATAAAAAAGAAGTCAATTGGTGACAAATTATCATAATTTGCAAAAACTTTGAAGAAATTTGAAAAATTGTAATTGTACGAAATTTTTTATACAATTTTGGAATCATCTACGTATAATCTCATAAAATTATGACAACTATTTTTAATAAAAATTAAGAAAACGTTCGAACATATTAAAAAATAAAAAAATTAAAAAAGAAAAAGTCAAAATAAAAAAAAAGAAAAAAAAAAAAAAATCAAGTCAACGGTTCCGAATTTCCGAAAATCCTCGAAGAATTTCCAAAGTAATCAACATCGAACAGAAAAATGAAAAAACACCGCCACAAAAACTCCGAAAACATGGGAAAAAAGTAAATTAAACCTCGAATTAAACGCAAAAAAGTTACTTAATTCAATTAATTAAAAGTTCAAATTAAAAAATAAAATTCGAATCATTATTATTTTAAAATATTCTAAATTAAAAAGTGAAAATTTTTAATAAAAAAATTATTTCAATTGATCAATTAAAAGTAAAAACGCAAAAAAAGAAAAAAAGTTAATGCAACGTAAAAAAAAAAAAGAAAAAATGTCAAAAATGATTACACACATGAATACCTACTACATAAATAAATCAATCAATTTAAAATCAATAGAAACTGACATTTCTGCACCCTCCCACGCTCCATTCATCTGGCGCGATTCTTTTTTTTTTGGCATCGCGACTTGTCTGTCGTACGATGTTGCATATTTCTCGGGCCCGGTATATATAAATGGGTCGTATAGTGGTGAATGGTTGCGGGGGTCGTAATAATTTGCATCATTTTACACAGCGGCTCGTGACATTCGCGCGCGGCGCTTTTTTTTGCGCCAGAGCGAGCGATTTTCACGGATCAATGACGCACGCGAAATACTAAGTAAATATGTAATTTCGAAATGAACATATAAATATTTCTTCACAAAATTTGCAGTACTCTAATAATATTTGAAATACCCAAAACTTTTACGATGTACAAAAAATTAAAACATACAAAATTCTTATAATTTTAAAAATTATTAAATTTTTGGAAATTTTCCACGATTTTTTTCATTTCCGGAATTCTCGGATTTTTCTTAATTTTGTAATGATCAAAAGATTCAACATTTTCGAAACTTTGGAAATTGTCAAAATATTTTCAAAAAATTCGAAATTATCTAAGATTTCGAATTTCGTGAAAATCTCAAAAACTTCAGAATTATGAAAATATTCGAAATTCACAAAACTTTGAGAATTCTCATGTTCCAAAATTTCATGAAATGGTAAAAATTCTGAAATTTTTTTAAAATGACAACATTTTTGGACATTCTGAAAACCTTCGGAATGCTAGAATAATTGAAATATTTAACAATTCTTAGAATTCTCTGAACTTTCATAATTCTCAAATTTTTCAGACATTTCAGAATTATCTAAATTTTCCAAAATTTCAGGATAATTAAAATATTTAAAGTCATCAAAACTTCCGAATTTTTTCAAGATTTCCATAATTCTCAAGATTTTAAAGATACTCAAAATTTCCGAAATCCTTGCAATTCTCGAAATCATAAAATCATCAAAATATTTTAAATCCTCAAAACTACGAAAATTCTCATACTTTGCAGAAATTTCATAAATATTTAAGTTTTCAAATTCTTAAAATTGTCGAAATCTTCCAAAAATTTTCAAAGTCTCAGGATAATTGAAATATTCGACATTATTAGAACTTCAAAATTTTTTCAAGATTTCCAAAATTCTCAAGATTTTCAAGATACTTAAAATTTCAAAAATCCTTACAATTCTCGAAATCATAGAATTATCCAAATATTTTCAATCCTCAAAACTACGAAAATTCTCATACTTTTCAGATATGTCATAATTATTCAAGTTTTCAAATTCTCAAAATTCTCGAAGTTATCCAAAATTTTTCAAAGTCTCAGGATAGTTAAAATATTCGAAATTATCAGAACTTCAGAATTTATTCAAGATTTCCAAAATTCTCCAGATTTTCAAAATACTTAAAATTTCCGAAATTCTTACATTTCTCAAAATCATAAAATTTCCCATATACTTTTAATCCCCAAAACTACGAAAATCCCCGTACTTTTCAGAAATTTCATAATTATTCAAGTTTTCAAATTCTCAAAATTCTCGGAATTCTCCAACATTTTTCAAAGACTCAGGATAATTTAAATATTCAAAATTATCAAAACTCCAAAAATTTTTTTTAATTACCAAAATTCTCAAGATTTTCAAAATATTTGAAATTTTCGTAATCCTTCCAATTCTCGATATCATAAAATCATCAAAATATTTTAAATCCCCGAAATTGCAAAAATTCTCATATTTTTAAGAAATTTCATAATTACTCAACTTCTCAAATTCTCAAATTCTCAAAATTCTCGAAATTATCCTTTCCTGATGAAAATCTTTATTTTTATCTCAAATCGGTCGTAAATACGGCCCCCCCCTCCCCTCCTCATACTCGATTTTTTCCATTACACCCAATCAATTTGCGCGAAAACCGTTTATAAGCGATACAGTTTTAAGCCGGGCACTGATTATGTAGCGGTTCCAAGTGTCGTGGCGTGCCATCTGCCAGGGCCGAGCACGCGAGCGATAAAAGGAGAATCGCGCGAGGGCACGAGAGAGAAAGACAGGGCGAATAAAAAAAGGGGAAAAGAGGAATAAAAGCTCGTCGGTGGTGAACCTATCCGTACGCGGCAGGGAAGAGAAAAAGGGCCGTAGTATTGGCAGGAGCGAGAAAACCTAAAGCCCTAGGCGAAAGGTTGAACGAAGAGGGAGAGCGGAAGGTAGAAAAAGGGAGAGAGAGAAATGATGCTGCTCGGCTTCGACTCGTGCTCGTCCCGTCTCGCTCGCCCCAAACGCACCAACACAGGGTAAGGACCCGGGCAGCATTCTATTTCACTCCCGTCCCGGAATAAATCAATACACGTGTCTGCTACTTGGTTATACCCGAACTAACCTTATATACGGGGTACGAAGTTCCAAAATCGCGTGATCGAGTTCGAATTGAGGGACGTACTTCAGATATTCGACGTTTGTATCAATAGTTGTACAGGAATTGCGATGTACGTGCGTTTTTCATAGTCTTTGGGGGAATTGGTTGAGATGTGGATTTTTTCGTTATGATAACCTCAAAATTCATTTGAATGTATTTTTGAACTACTGTGAGGAGAAGTACTGAGCTGCACACGTAGGAAACGTCGATTTTGACGAAAAGGATCGCAATACTCGCCTTCGACTCGTGCCAAAAACTTTCGTTTTGTCAAAATGAACGTTTCCTGATTGTAAAACAATGTATTATTACTAAAGACGATATTTTTTCTACTAGGCGGAAAAAAAGAGGTGGGAAAAGTAGTTGTTTCTAGCATTTGTTGGGTGGATTACAGAATTCAACTAGTGAGGAACGTAGATTCTGACGAATGCCGAAAATGGTCAATTTTTAGGATGAAATCCTGACTGTTTGCGATTTTTTATGTATTTTTCAGAGTTTCGTGATATTTTGCACGTAACGAAGTTGTTGAATTTTAAAATTTTTATTATTCCATAAGTTTTCAAGTGAAGTTTGAATAAAATCGTGAAAATGTAATCAACTGTCAATGTATGTTTTTTAAATACAGCAAAGTCTCGATTTGAGTCCTTGAATTACATTCAATTCTCGAAATAAATCCTATAATAATGTCGAATTTTGTAAAGAATGGTACTATACAGTCAACTCTCGAAATAAGTTTATGAAATGCAGTCAAGTCTCAAAATAAATCCTATACTACTGTCGATTCTTGTAAATCTCATACAACTGTCGATGTTTGTCGTATTACACAGTCCATTTTCGAAATAGGTTCAAGAAATACAGTCAAGTCTCAACAAATGTCGCCAAGTACAGTAATTTGTCAATATAAGCACCTTCGAAATACTGAATTCCAGATACGAGTCCCCAACATACAATAAACTCGAGTTTCAAGTCCTTTAAATACAGTTAACTCCGGATTCAAGTCTTTCAAATACAGTCAACCCTCAATACAAGTCCTTCAAAAACAATAGTCTCAATAGAATCCCTTCAAATACATTCAAATTCCAATAATAACATCTCAGAGACTAAAATAAACTCTCGATTCGAGTCATTCAGATACAGTTACCTCCCGATTACATTCCGAAAAATAATCGAAATACAAAAAAAATGACTTCTTAAAACCAATCAAATCACTCATAACGCCTTCATTTTCCAATCCTAATTAATAAAACCTTAAAAAGTACGCGAACGAATTCCTCTGAAAGCTTTTCATTGAGGGATAAAAGAAGCAGGGGAATGCCTGTGGAAAAAGTCGAATGAAAACTCAATGAACTCACCTAGTTGACGATAAATGTCAGCCTTCAAATGAGAAGGCAGCGAAGTTTCTTTCAGCAATGCTTCGTAATTCTCCTTGGCTTTAAGGTACTTCCCTTGAACCTCGTACAAATGTGCGATGTGAAATTTTACTGCAATGGAAAAACAAAGGAAATCGTTTATAAAACCTTGTGCGGTCCCATTACAAGAAAACCTATTGTTCTTTTTCTTTATTTTCCCAGAATATTCGAGGGCAACAAGTCAGTCATCAAATTTTATCAAAAGAAAATTTTTATCATAATTAGAAAAAGATTCAGTTTAATCCAATTCTGTTGAAACTGAGATAGTTCATGAAAATTCTTCACATCCCATCAGAATTTCTGACAATGTTTAAAAATTTCAAAAATGTAAAAATACGAGAATAATTCAAACTGTACCAAAAATTCGAGATAAAAGCTTCCATAAATCTCAACAAAACTGCAATATATTTCTCAAACGAGATAATTTTCGAAAAAATTTTCAAAAATCCCTCCAATTTTCAAGAATCAAGAAAATAAAATTCTTTGTTCCCGGCATTCTCGCAAAATTTACGAACAAACTTGAAAATTTTCTGACAGTTCAAAAACTACGTTAAATATCCTAAAAACATACGAATTTAACTACATCTGATATAATCAACCCGAAAAACGAGTCTAAAAATCCATGAACCATGAATTTCAAAATTTTTTCAAACTTCTACCCGCAGTACGTAATCATCTGCAGCAACGAGGAAAAAATCACCGGTCATTCACCCTCTTGGAAACCTTTTCTTCGCCCCCGAAAAATAGTTCGAGGGCGAAAAATTTCCTGTCAAACTTGACGGTGTGTTGTATGAATGGGAAAAAAGGAAGCAGATCCGCGTGCAAAAATCGTAAAGTGACGGTCGTTTGAGCACGAATGCAACTTACTTTCGAGCTTAGAAAAGGAAGCAGGTGTGGTGGCATCGATTTGAGCGAGGGTCAGGTGCTTGAGGGCAGCGCTGAAATCACCATGTACCTTGAGCATAAGGCCCAGCCGTAGGTGAACCTCGCAGGCCCGCGGAAATCCTGGGTCCACCCATAGCAATTGTTGGAAAGCTTTCACAGCCCTGTAACACACGAAATCAGGCCTTTCTTTACATACTCCTGGCGCTATTATTCCTACTCCCCAGTTTTCAGGGCGAAAAGTACAGAACAAAAAGGCGAAAAAAAACCACACATACACATTTCAGAATTAAAAAATGTATAAAGAAATTGAAAAAATCGGAATTTCGTAGCTGACGTGTTCAGGTTTTTTAAATTTTGATGGTCTGATTTATCGAAAGCCTAAGAAACTTTCGAATTTTAAAAGTTCTGAATAAAAATGATCGAATTTTTGAGAAGTTTCGGACACTGTGCTATCTAGTGAAATTTCACTCATTTTGAGCGCGGAAAAGAGGATGGGACTGCAAAAAATTAGTAAAAATTCGCGAGAAATATTAGTGAAAATGTAGAACTTCGTCAAATTAGTGAATATGCACTTATTTAAACACTGAATTTTACTTACATTGACTGAAACAGTAAATTTTAATCATTACAACAGTGGATTAAACTTGTTGAAACAGTGACATTGTCTTTTTCAGACACCATTGTGACTTTTAAAAATTCCAAGAAATTCGAAAACGTTTTAAAATTCATAATTTCAAAACCTTCAGAACTTCCGAAATTTCCGAAACTTCGAAAACTTCAGAATTTCAAAACTTTCACAATTTCCAAAGCTTGCAAAGTTCCAAAACTTCGAAAATCCCAAAATGTATAACTTCAAAAATTCGAAATGCATCTTCAAAATTCATCAAAATTCATCAAAATTCGTCTCCAAAACTTCACAACTTCACAAATTTAAAAAATTTTCAAATTTCTTTCAAAATTCCAAAACTTTAGAACTTCATGATTTTTCAAACCTTCAGTATTCCAAAACTTTCAAAAGTCCCAAAGCTTCCAAAGTTCCAAAACTTCGAAAATCCCAAAATGTATAACTTCAAAAATTCAAACGCATTAAATCTTCAAAATTCATCAAAATTCGTCTCCAAAACTTCACAACTTCACAAATTATAAAAATTTTCAAACTTCTAGGCTTTAGAAATTTTACTAGAGTAACTTCTAGAAATGTTAAGAATTTTAAAACTTACAAATTTCGCAAAACTTCAAAACCTTCGAAATTTCCAAAACTTTGGGAATTACGAAAATTGATAACTTTCAAAATTCAAAATTCTTCAAAACTTCCACAATTTCCAAAGCTTCGAAAGTTCCAGAACTTCAATATTACAAAACTTCGAAACTTTGAAACTGTAAAAATCTTTAAAACTTGAGAATTAATAAAAAATGGTGAAAACTTCCAAATTTGAAAATTTTGAAAGTTCGAAACTTCTCGGTTTTTGAACTTCCAAATTCTTCAAAACTTGTAAATTTTCGCAATTTCCGAAACTTTGAAAATCAAAATAAAAAAAAAACTCAATAAATTTCAAACTTACAAATCCTTTAAGATTTACAAATTTTTGGACATTCTCAATAACTTAAAAATTCTAAAATATCAAAACTATATAAATTCTTAAAAATGTCTAAATTCGAAAACTTCCCAAGCTTCAAAAATTCGACAACTTTAAAATTCCAAAACTTCACAACTTCGAAACTGCAAAATGCTTTGAAAGTCAAAAATTAACCTAAAAACATCGAAACTTAAAAATCCCAAAATTCAGAAATTTTCGTAACTAGGCTGTAAGACTTCAAAACTCTAAAACTTTCTGAATAACTTCGAAATTCCAAACCTCTCGAAATTTTAAAAATTCCCAAAACTTCCAAAGCTTCAGTAAACTTCAGTACTTCGTAATTCTCAAAAATTCCAGGACTTTCAAAATTCCCAAAACTTTCCAAATTTCAAAACTTCATAACTTCATAAAACTTCTAAACTTCAACGTTCATAAAAATTCGTCAAAACTTTAAAAATCCCTCAACCTTTCAAGCTTCTATATACTCGCGCATGAATTTCCCAAAGATCATGTTATATATTCATAAAATACTCAAAAACATTTTCCCAACGCCGTGGAGAAAATATCATTTTCTCCGCGGCTCAAACTGTCAAAAATCGTATTTTCTCCACGTTGTTGGAAAAAATATAGTCCTCAACTTATGCAGGAGGGCTTTTTTTACGTATGTGAAGTTTGCAAGACGAGCCGAAGGCGAGTTTTGCAAACTTCACATACGTAAAAAAAGCTCCCTCTGCACTCGTTGAGAAATACAGGGTGTAATCCCGAAATTTCAGTCTGGAAAATGGCCGCTAAGAAGTTGACCGAAATTTCAAGGATTCACTCTTTATACTATTTTCCAAGCTGAAATAGTGTATTGCGCGACTAGTGGGAGAAAGAGGAGATTCCTCGAGCGTGAAGATTGCCTCACGAGCGTAGCGAGTGTGGCAACACGCGAGTGGAATCTCCTCTTTCGACCA
>JAPYZK010008618.1:0-11996 GCA_030522785.1 Platygaster equestris | reverse complement strand
GTTAAGATGAGCGTGGGCGAACAGCTTATTCGCCCACTAGTGGGCGAACGAGTTCATCACTCGCATGCCATACGTCAACAATCAGGTAATCCATTATTTATTTAACTCTTAGCAGGGCCACGAAATTATATATTTTTCGCGGACGTTGAATAAATATTATATGTAATATATGTATGTAGTATGATAAATCATGTATATCATATACGTGTTACACAAAATGTATATAATGTCCCTGTTGCTCTCAGTAAACAAATGTTTGATGCAGGAAATCTAGTCCCACGGCCGAGAACCGTGGGAATGAGTGTCAATTCACGACACTTGACCGCTTATTAATTGACGCCAGACGCGTGGATCAAATTGTTAGATAAATGGTCGTTCGATTATGTCGCATCTTTTCGAGTCTGTTAGGAGTTGTCCATTAATTACTTAAAAGAATTTTTTTACGATTCTGATCCTTTCCCTTGAAAAAAAAATATATGTATATACCGAGTGCTATAAAACTAGCTTTTGAGTCCATTGAAGCGGGCTGTTGAGTTCGTTAAAGTCGGCTGTGTAGTGCCTTAAAAACTAAAAATTTTTTTTAAAAAAGGGAATATTTTCGGGATTCTGCCCCCCCCCCCCCCCCCCCTTCAAAAATAAGGCTGTCGAGGGCCTCAAAAGCGGGCTGATGAGTTCCTAGAAAGCGGGTTGTTGAGTGCCTCAAAAGCGGATTGTTGAGTGCTATAAAACTAAACTTCAATACCTCAAAGCGTGCTGTTGATGGCGTTACAGCGGGCTGTTGAGTGCCTTAAAAACGGGGTGCATTTCCGCAATTCTCACACCCCCCCCCCCTTTTTTTTTAATTAAAAAAAAAAGTCTGTCGAATGCCTCAAAAGCGGGCTTTCGAGTGCCTTAAAAGCGGGCTGTATTTCCGCAATTCTAACAGCCCCCCTTTTGTAAAAACGTCTATCGAGTGCCTCAAATGCAGGCTGTTGAGTGCCTTAAAAGCGGACTGCTGAGTGTCTCAAAAGCGGACTCTTGAGTGCCTCAAAAACGGGCTGTATTTCCGAAATTCTGACGCCCCCCTTTTTTTAACAAAAGTCTGTCTAGTGCCTCAAAAGCGGGCTGTTGAGTACCTTAAAAGCTAACTTTTGAATGCTATAAAACTAAACTGTTGAATACCTCAAAGCGGGCCGTTGATCGCGTTAAAGCGGGCTGTTGAGTGCCATAAAACTGGACTGACAAGTACCTTAAATCAATCTTTTGACTTTTCGGGAACGCTCCAGGTATAAAATGATGCGAAAAACGTACATGTGTGACAAAAATGTCTATACACGAAAACGCTCAGAGATGATTTGACATATTTTATTGGGTTCCAAATTACATACGGATGTAAGGAAAGCATGAGATTTCCTCGCCCCCCTTTCCTTTTTCCGGGCTTACGATAAAAATAATGAAATCACAGAAAATTACGGGCAAAGCGGGATCCAGGCATTCCGAGACATCGCGGACCAAAGCGGCGTCTGCGTTGCCCGGGAAAATTCGGTTTTGTCCACTGCCGGGAACTCGGCTTTCGACGCGATTATTATGAACCTTCACCAGGATAGCGCCGCCAACGTTGTCGTTTGCTTTTGCGAGGGCATGACCATGCGGGGTCTCCTCGCGGCCACCAAACGTCTTAATTTGACTGGACGTTTTGTCTTCATTGGGAGGTAATTGATTATTCATCACAATTTTGACACTTGTAATTGAAAAAAGAACGCCCCCTCCCCCCCCCGGCGCCCTTCATGAAAATCTCGGTTTCTATAGGTATTGTACAGGGGCGGATCCAGAAAAATATTTCGGGGGGTGTTTTTTTCCTGTGCAGATGCATTGAAATTGGAGCAGGCATAAATGAAGCTGACTGTACATCATATTGATATTTTTTATATCAATTGATGAGAAATGAGCATTTGAAATTTAAATATAAATCTTGAAAATTGAAATTAAAATATAAATCTCGAAACTTAAAATGTAAATGTCAATCTTGAAACTTCTAACTTGAACATCAAACTTGAAATTTCGAATTTGAACATCGAACTTGAAACTCGGAATATCCACTTGAATCTCGAAACTTCGAATTGTAACATCGGATTCGCACACAAATTTGGAACTTGACTTTGAAATTCGAAACTTCAAACTTCGAATTTCAACGTTCGACTTCAAACTTCAAATGTGAATTTTAAACTTTTACTTTGAGCTTCAAACTTCAATTCTTATAAAAACAGGACTCTGATGTAAACGTGAAACTTTGAATTCCAACTTCGAACTTTAAGTGTAAGCATCAAACTTCATATTTCAACATAAACTTCGGACTTCGAACTTTGAAATTGAACTCTACATTTCGGATTCAAAATTTAAACATTCTATTCCGAATTTGACGTTTCAACTTGGACTTTCAAACTTTGGATTCAAACTGGAAACACCGAACATGAACCTCCAACATAAAATTTGAACTTTGAACCTAAATCTTCGGAATATACTCGAAACTTGAAATTTAACCTCAAACATAAAATTAGAACTTCAAACATCGAACGTTGACTTTGAAATTCAAACTTTCATTCTGAACTCCAGATTTTCAATATGAACTTCAAATTTCGAATCCAAACTTCAAACTTTGAGTATGAACTTCACGTTTGAACTTGAACTTCGAAATATGAACTTCAACTTTGAACCTCAACCTACAAACTTCACATTCAAACTCGTCACTCCAAACTTCCAACTTTGACTGTAAACTTCAAATATCAAATTGAAACGTTGAATTTTATATTTCGAATTCGAACTTTGAACTCTAGATTCCAAATACTATTTGAAACTCTAAATTCCCACTTCAAACTTTAAATTTTTACTTTGGACTGTCAACTTCAAATTACATGAAATTCGAACTTAAAACTCCTAATTTCGAATTCAAACCTTTAACTCCAAACTCTAAATCTGAAGTGTCAACTTTGAATTGTGAACCTCGAACTTCAAATTTGAACGTTATACCTACTGTAAATTTTTAACTTTGGTTTTAAAGTTCTCACCACCATTCTCAACTACAAATTTCCAATTTTCTTACAACTTCAGAATTATAATGTGAACTTTGAACTTTCAGGGGGGTTTGCCCCCCCCAACCCCCCCCCCCCCCCCACTGGATCCGCTACTAGTATTGTAGCTTATAGGCTTAAAAATGAATTGTAATCACTTTTAATTGAGACGTAAATCCGAAGGAAAATAAAACTCAATGAGTATTTATGATAATCATGAAAAATGGAAAATTTTAACAATTATGGTGAACTTTGAAAAATCATACGATGTTTAAAAAAAAATCAGTGAGCACCCGGCACTCACGTTTGATGTGTAAACATCCTGTGCACACTATGTCTTGATCTTCTAGCATATTCTAAAATTTTGTAGAACTTAGAATATTCTAAAACCATGCAGAACATTCTAAAACTTTCTAGAACCTTTTAGAACATTTCAAAACTTTCTACAACCTTCTGGAACCTTACAGAACCTTCTGGAACCTTCTAGAATCTTCGAGAAAATTCTAAAGTATTCATGATCTTTCTCATATCTTCTGGAACCTTCCAAAACCTTTCAGAACCTTCTAGAGTTATTTAGAACTTTTTTAAACTATTCATAACATTCTACAACATTCTAGAACAAGCTTGAGATACATTCCAAACCTTCTACAACTTTCCAGAACCTTCTAGAATATTCTAGAATCTTTAAGTACCTTTTAGAACATTCCAGAACCTTTGAAAACTTTCTAGAACCTTTTAGAACGTTTTAAAACCTTCTACAACCTTCTGGAACCTTCCAGAACCTTTTACACCTCCCTAGGACTATTTAGAACCTTCTACAACATTCCTGAAATGTCTAGTCAAACATTCCAACACCTTCTACACCTTTTCAGAGCCTTCTAGAATATTATAGAATCTTCAACTACCTTCTAGAGCATTCCAGAACCTTCAAAAACTTTCTGGAGCCTTTTAGAACGTTTCAAAACCTTCTACAACCTTTTGGAACCTTACTTAACCTTTTGAAACATACAAGAACCTTCTAGAATTTCTTATAACCTGACCCAGAACATTTCAGGACCTTCTAGAACATTCACGAACACTCTACTATCTTCTGAAACCTTTCAGAACCCTTTAGAACCTTCTAGAACTGTTTATAACCCTTTAAATCTATTTATAACATTCTACAACATTCCAGAAAAAGCTTGTAAAACATTCCTAAACCTTCTACAACTGTCGAGAACCTTCTAGAATATTCTAGAATCCTTAAGTACCTTCTAGAACATTCCAGAACCTTCAAGAACTGTCTAGAATTTTTTAGAACCTTCCTGAAAGTTTTATAAACTTCTATCGATCGACGCTATGCGTGGATCTCTGTAAGGTCGCCTTTACTCTTACGCCTTACACCTTACCCATACTGGCCCATACCAGGAGCGAAATTAAAGGGTTCACACATCAAAAAATGTCGCTTAGAGGACGCGATTCCTGATTCGATGAATTCGCAAGTTGTATAATCGGGTAACGGACGTAAGAAGCGATAATGGATTAAGTTAGTGACTCGTTTATTATCGAGAAATTAAGGTGGATGAGAGTGAAAGAGGGAAAACTGAAGAGATAGAGCGCTACGAACGGAATAGAGCGAGACTTGACTTATCGTGAACCAGCGCAGTTTTCGCGCCCTCGGAGCATTTACGTAACTGTGTAATTGAGGTCGTTTCCGTGGCTTGCAACTGTCAATCGCGTCTGTTTGGTCGTATTTTTCTTGTTCGGGGGGAAATAGAAAAAAATGGGAAAATCAGATTGTACGATCCGAACAGATTTCTTGATATTTGATTGACAATTTTAACGCTTTCAATTTGTTTAGGTTGAATTTATGATGTCCGGGAACCTGTGAATTTATTTTTATTTCTTGGAGAGTTACGAATTTTTAATTGAAAAACGAGATACATTTTCAAATCTAATTTGAGCATTCTAAAATTTTACGTAATTGAAGACGATATGGAATTTTCAAACCTAAATTTGAAGGAATTCTTCAGCTTTGATGGTGCAGTCCCAAATTTGGAAAAGTCTCCTCCAAATTTGGAAGTGTCTACCCCAACTTTCAGGGATAAAAATTCAAAAATTAGAGATTTTCATCATTTTGGGGTTGTCTAAATTTTAGGAGTGCACCCCCAAATTTGGAATAATCTATAATTTTTCACGCGAGGTGCTTGATTTTTTGTCCTTTTTCTCACTTTCATTCAGTTTAGGTTCGACTTATTGTTATGATGTCCGGGAACCCATGAATTTATTTTTCGTTTTTTGGGATTTGAATTGAAGATTTCCACCTTCTGTATTGAAAAAACGAGATGAAATTTCAAATCGACTTTGAGTATTTCAAAATTATACGTAATTGTATGAGATAAGAAATTTTCGAAACCAAAATTTGGGTGAATTCTTTAAGTTTGAGGATGCAGTCCCAAATTTGGAAAAGTCTCCTCCAAATTTGAAAATGTCTTGCCCAATTTTCAGGGATGCGAATTCGAAAATTATCGATTTTTATAGTTTTGGTGGTGTCTGTTCCAAATTTTAGGAGTGCACCCCCAAATTTAGAAAAATCTATAATATTTTACGTAAGGTGCTTGATTTTCCGTCGTTTTTCTCACTTTCGTTCAATTTACGTTCGACTTCTTATGCCTGGGAAGCCATGAATTTTTTGTCTTTTTGTGGAATGTGGACTGAAAATTATCGTGTTTAGAATTTGAAAAATAGGCTAAATTTTCAAATCGGTTTTGAGTAAGTATTTAAAAATCTTACGATATTAAAACTTAATTACGTAAAATTTTTAAATACCCCAAATATGTCTCCTCCGAATTGGTCGTTGTCTTCTCAACTTTCGGGGATGAAAATCCGAAAGTTAAGGATTCTTATGATTTTAAGGGTTTCTTTTCCAAATTTCAGAAGTGCATCCCAAAATTTGAAAAAGTTTGTAATTTTTTACGTGACATGCTCAATTTTTCGTCGTTTTTCTCACTTTCATTCGATTTATGTTTATATTATGTTCGGGAACGCATGAATTTAGTTTTCGTGTTTCGAAATTTGGATCAAAGATTTCCACATTTTGAATTGAAAAATTGAATATTTTTTGAATCTCTAAATTTTTTGATCGACTTTGAGTATTTAGGAATTTTACGTAATTTAAGATAATTAAGAATTTTAGGAACCTAAATTTCGAAGAATTCTTTAATTTTTGGGTTGCATCTCCAAATTTGGAGAAGTCTCCCTCAAATTTGAAAATTCTTCCCTAACTTTCGAGGATGCAAATTCAAAAATTAGGCATTTTGATCATTTTTGGGGTGTCTGCTTCAAATTTTAGGAGTGCACTCCCAAATTTGAAAAAATCTATAATTTTTTACTCAAGGTGCTTGATTTCCCGTCATTTTTCTCACTTTCATTCAATTTAGGTTCGACTTATTGTTATAATGTCCGAGAACCCATGAATTCATTTTTCGTTTTTCGAAATGTGGATCAAAGTTTCCCACATTTTGGATCTCTAAATTTGTTAATCGACTTTGAGTATTCGGCAATTCCATTTAAGGTAATCGAGAATTTTTGGAAACTAAATTTGGAGGAAATCTTCAATTTTGGGGGTGCATCTCCAAATTTGGAGAAGTCTCCTTCAAATTTGAAAATTCTTTCCTAACTTTCAGGGACGCAAATTGAAAAATTGGGGATTTTTATCATTTTTGGGGTGTCTTCTCCAGTTTTTAGAAGTGCACCCTTTTTGTTGTGTTTTGTGTTTTTTGTGTTTGTTTTTTTTTTTTTTTTTTTTTTTTTTGGAATCAGTCATTTTGAGAAATGCCTGTTTTCCGAAAAGAAAAGAAAATCCTTGAAATCTCAAATCATCAAAAATACCGTAAAACTGTAATTTTTGGGGTGATAAAGCGACGGCTGGGCAGACCGCGACGACGTCGTGCAATTGCTCGAGCCACAGGCTTGGGCGAGTCTCTCGATCAGAATCCACTCGCCGTACGTCCAACATTTCCAAGATCATTATTTCTCATTGAACCCATTCAATAACACGCGGAACCCATGGTTCGCCGAGTTCTGGCAGGAAAGGTTTAATTGCACGCTACCCGGATTTTTCAACGTGGACAAGAGCTCTTCCGCCGCCTTCCCCGCGAAGCCCCGAGCCGCTTCCACAAGTAATTGCACAGGTACACCACTTTCTGCAACTTTCTTTCTTTCTTTCTATTTTTTTGTTTCTCTTAATTTTTCGTCAACTCATTTCCATGGGCACAAAACGGGACGTTTTGATTCGATTCGTCTCTTTCAGTCGCCAATTAAATTAGTGAATATTTATGAAGATCGGTGTAATTCTTGAGGAATTCATGGAATTTCTGTTTCCTATAAGGTGACCTTTTTTTATATAGAAAGAAGTTGTTTTTATAGAAGCTTCGAAATTTTTGAGGTTTTTTTATGTATTGAAGTTTTGGAAATTTTGGAGGTTTTCAAAGTTCGAAATTTGGGGGTTTTGGAGAATTTTGAAGTTCAAACGTTGTTAAGTTCTCGAATTTTTAATTTTTTGAAGTTTGCAAGAATTTTGATGTTTGGAAGGTCGAGGTTTTTTCAAAAGTTTTCGAAATCACGTGTGTTTTTTCTGGGAATTTTTAAATGTTGACGAATTTTGAATTTTGAACTTTGTGAAGTTCTGGAGTTTTCGAAGTTTTGAAGTTTCCAAGAATTTTGATGCTTGGAAGCTTGAGGATTTTCAAAATGTTTGAAATTACGGTATTTTGAAGTTCTACACTACTTACTGCAACTTTTTTTTTTTTTATCTTTTCGTCACCTCATTTCCATGGGCACAAAACGGGACATTTTTATTCGGTTCGTCTCTTTCAATCACCAATTAAATTCGTGAATAGTCATAAAGATCGATTTAATTCTTAAGGAATTCATGAAATTTCTATTTTTTATAAGGTGATTTTTTTTCATATGGAATGAAGTTTTTTTTTTATAGAAGCTTCGAAATTTTTGAGGTTTTTTTATGTATTGAAGTTTTGGAAATTTTGGGGTTTTGGAGAATTTTGAAGTTCAAACGTTGTTAAGTTCCCGAATTTTCAATGTTTTGAAGTTTTCAAGAATTTCGATGTTTGCAAGCTTAAGGTTTCTTCAAAATTTCTTGAAATTACGTGTGTTTTTCCTGGGAATTTTGAAATTTTGATGAATTTTGAATTTTGAACGTTGTGAAGTTCTGGAGTTTTCGAAGTTTAGAAGTTTCCAAGAATTTTGATGCTTAGAAGCTTGAGGATTTTCAAAATCTTCGAAATTACAATATTTTAGAGTTCTTAATATTTTGTAATTTTTAAGTTTTCACGAATTTTATATTTCAAACGTTGTCAAGTTCTGGAAATTTCGCAGTTTCAAAGTTTCCAAGAATTTCGATGTTTAGAAGCTTGAGAATTCTCAAAATTTTCGAACTGATGGTATTTCAAATTTCTGGAAATTCTAGAATGTCGAAATTTTGAAGAATTTTAAAGTTCAGCCGTTTTAAAGTTCTGAAATTTTTGATGTTCTGAAGTTTTCAGAAGCTTGAGAATCTGCGAAACTTTTGAAATTACTATATTTTGAAGTTCTGGAAATTTTAGAATTTCGAGATTTGGATGAATTGCAAAATTAAACATTGTAAAGTTCTGGAATTTTTACAGTTTTGAAATTTTCAGAAATCTTGATGTTCAGAAGCTCAAGAATTTTCAAAACTTTCGAAATTACGATATTTTGAAGTTCTGGAAATTTTAGCATTTTGAAGTTTTGAAGAATTGAAAAATTCAAACGTCGCCAAGTTTTGACATTTTCAAAGTTTCCAGGAATTTCGATGTTTAGAAGCTTGAGAATTTCGAAAATTTTCGAAATTGCGGTATTTTGCGTTTCTGAAAATTTTGGAATTTCGAAGTTTTGACGAATTGTAAATTTCAAAAGTTGTCAAGTTCTGTAATTTTCAAAGTTTTGAAGTTTCCAAGAATTTCAGTGTTAATAAGATTAAGAATCTAAAAAATCTTCGAAATTATGGTATTTTCAATTCCTGGAAATTTCGGAATTCCGAAGTTTTGAAAAATGTTGCCAAGTTTTGGAACTTTCAAAGTTTCCAGGAATTTCGATGTTTAGAAGCTTCAGAATTCCGATAATTTTCGAAATTGCGATATTTTGAATTTCTAGATATTTTGAAGTTTTGGTTACTTGTAAATATCAAACGTTATGAAGTTCTGGAATTTTCAAAATTTAGAAGTTTCCGATAATTTCGATGTTCAAAAGCTGGAGAATGTTCAGAATCTTCGTAATTAAGTTGTGTCAAATTCTGAAAATTTTCCAATTTTGAAGAATTCAAAAATTCAAACGTTGTCAAATTCTAGAATTTCGAAGTTTCAAAGTTTCCAAAAATTTCGATGTTTCAAAGCTCGAGATTTTAAAGCTGGAAATTTTAGAGTTTTTCAGTTTCGAAGAATTATACTCGATTTTCAAAGTTTTGAAGTTTTCGAAAATTTTGATGTTTAAAAGCCTCAGAATCTTCAAAATTTTCGAAGTTACGATGCTTTAAATTTCTAGAAATTCTGGAATTTTGAAATTTCAAAGAATTCTGAAGTTCAAACGTTGTAAAGTTCTGAAATTTTTGAAGTTTTGAAGTTTCCACAGATTTTCATGTTCAGTAGCTTGAGAATTTTCAAAATTTTCAAAATTACGATATTTCCAATTTGTGCAAATTTTGGAATTTCGATGTTTTTTGGACTCATTAAGGTCTGAAGTTTCATAAATTTTGAAAGTTTTCGTGTTCTAGAGTTTGGGATTTTCACAAATTTGCAGTTTTGGGATTTTGAATTTTTAAATAATTTCAAATATTGAAGGTGTAAAGTTTTGGAATTTTCGACATTTAACTCTAAAATTATCGTCAAACTTGGAACATTTTTCCGAAGTCTAAAAAAATTGTAAAATAGATCTCGTGAATGGAAAAAACAAACCCAAATTGCAAAATGACCGGATTAATATCGTTTTCAATCAATTATATAATATTTTTCCGTACTGAAAAAAATGAATTAATTATATTATACTTATCCGTACTGAAAAAAATATTGAAACATCTGCGAGAATAATCGTAATCAAATCATATGGTCCTCAGCAGATTAATTTCCTCGTTAGCTCGCGATACCGCTGACTCGTAGTTACCTGATTTACGATAGCTACATTATAGATTTCGTGAACAGAGCTAAATTCTGCTTCAAATTGAAATTATTAATTTTGAAGTCTTGGATCTTGTGGAGCTTCAAAAATTTACGGAGTTCGATAATCTTGAAGTTTTACAAAATTATGAATTTCTGAAGAATTATGAAGTTTTAGAAGTTTTGGAAATTTTGAAAGTTTCAAGATTGTGAAGTTATTGCGAATTTCAAACAATTTTGAACAATTTCCAAGTTCTGCAGCATTCTGGGGGACGAAAATTCTAGAATTTTGAAATTTTTTAATATTTTCAAAGTTTTGGAATTCAAAGAATGTTAAAGTTCAAAAGACTAGAAGTGTCGACATTGTCGGAAATTCGAGATTTTTTATTTTAAAGTCTAGGATCTTGTGAAGCTTCAAAATTTTTCGAAGTTTTATAATCTTGAAGTTTCACAAAATTATAAAATTTCAAATAATTATAAGTTTATTGAAGTTTTGGAGATTTTTGAAGTTTTGGGATTGTGAAGTTATTGAGAATTCCAAACAATTGCGAACAAAAAAAATTTTAAACAATTTCCAAGTTCTACAGAATCCTGAGTTACGAAAATTCTTAAATTCCAAAATTTCTTATATTTTCTAAATTTCGAAATTCTCAAAGAATGTTAAAGTTCAAAAGACTAGAAGGTTCGAAATTTTCAGAAATTCGAGATTTTTTATTTTAAAGTCTAAAATCTTGTGAAGCTTCAAAAATTTCCGAAGTTTCATAATCTTGAAGTTTCACAAAATTATAAATTTTTGAATAATTATAAAATTTCAGAAGTTTCGGAAATTTTCAAAGTTTCGAAATTGTGAAGTTATTGAGAATTTCAAACAATTTTAAACCATTTCCAAGTTATACAGAATCCTAAGTTACGAAAATTGTTAAATTCCAATATTTTTTAATATTTCCAAAGTTTCGGAATTCAAAGAATGTCGAAGTTCAAAAGACCAGAAGTTTCGAAATTTTCGGAAATTCAAGATTTTTAATTTCAAAGCCTAGGAACTTGTAAAGCTTTGAAAATTTTAAATGTTTTGGAATCTCGAACTTTTTAAACTCGATGTCTTTTCACGAACATCATTAATTCTCCAATTTCACCAATCAATCTCTAAACCCCTACAAAAAAACGAACCCAATTTACATTCGACTCTGACGTCATCAGCCGATCGAATTCTCCGTTGAGCTCGAGAGTAGAGAAAAAATGCACATCCGCAGTCTGAAAACGGATTATAACGCCGCAAACAATGCTCGAGTCATTAGATAGGGACAAAATCAAGTGGGGCCGGAATAAAACCGCCCTCCCCTTAATCGACCCTCGACCTTCGGAGCGATGTGCTTTACATGCAACTTTCAGAAAGAGGAGATTCCTCGAGCGTGGAGATTGCCTCACGAGCGTAGCGAGTGTGGCAATCTCCACGCTCGAGGAATCTCCTCTTTCTCCCACTAGTCGCGCACAATATTTTATTTAACAACCGCGAGAAATATGTGATTTCACGTACCTGCTAAGAGAGGGGGAAATAATGGGTTACCTGATTGATTGATGCAAAAATCGTCCTTAGAGCTTAGCTACGTACTTTAGGGAGTTAAAAACTAATTATCCCTCTCGTTGCTTTGATTTTCATTGGGATTGATTATGACTGTATTTGACACTTTTGTAAACAACAACAAACACATTGCAGCAATACACAGTTTTGTAATTTTGAGGTTAGGGTTGGGGAGTTCGACGTTTCGATATATGTCGAATCGCG
>JAPYZK010008602.1:0-13317 GCA_030522785.1 Platygaster equestris | reverse complement strand
ATTTTTTCGGAAAAAATTGTAAATTCTGGAGTGTTCCAAAAACTGTACGAATTTTTCTCGAAATTCTGAAAACCTTCGTACATTTCGTGTATTTTTTGCGTAGCATTGAAAAATACAAGAAAATATGTTTGAAATATTCATATTTTTCATTTTCATACAGCGTGAGATAGTCTATGACACAGGGGGGAGGGGGTAAAAAAAGGCCGAAAATTGCGTGCAAATTTTCCAATATTCCCCTGAATTCTCCAGGAGCCAAAAACCTTCGATCTTTGAAAAATTGGGAAAAGAAAAAAAAACCACATTGAATGAATCTGAAAATTCTATAATTATTCACGAATTTAACGAAATTCCCGGAAATCCCAAACCCAAAATTCTCGTTAACAAAATGAAAAGATTTCCAAATTAAAGTCCTTCGATTACACAAATATTAGTAAACTAAAAAATCAATTCTATTGAATATTGAATAACTTTCGAAACCAAGTTATGAACTTTTCAAAATTCCCTAGAATTCTGAAAATTTTCATATTCTGCTATTTGGAATTCTCTGAAATTTCCAAAAATGTTGAAAATTCTCTTCTAAAAGTCAAAAACCCAAAAGTTCCATTACCAAAAAAATGTGATATCAAAGCCTTTGAATCCATCTAAAAATTGGTGGAAGACAAAATTAACCATATTGAGAAATTCTCGAAATTGAGTAATGAGCTATTGAAAATTCACTTAATCCCCAAAAATTCTTGAATTCTCGAACTCGTGTAATTTTTCATTGAAAACGTTTAAAGATTTTCTAAAATGTTGAAAATTCTCTACGAAAAGTCGAAGAGTCAAGAATTTCTTCGTCAGAATAAAAGAATTCGAAATTTAAATCCCTGAATCCATCGAAAAATTGATGAAAGCCAAACTTAACCATATTTAATAACTTATCTCAAAATGAAGTAACGAACTATTGAAAATTAACCAAAATTCCTTAGAATTCATAAAGTTTTGTGATTTTTGTGATGTTATATCGAAATTTTTCTTATATTTCTTAAAATGTTGAAAATTTCATATCAGAAGTCAAAAATCCGAGAATTTAAGTGGCAGCATAAAGAAATCCAAAATCAAAGTCCAAAATCCAAAATCCATCAAAAAATTAGTAAACGACAAAATTAACCATATTGTTAATGACTTTCGAAATTAAGTTATTAACTATCGAAAATCAACCAAAACTCCTTAGAATTCTGAAAATTCTATAACTTTTGTAACGTACTATGCAAATTTTTCTTAAATTTCCTGAAATATTAAAAATTGTCCAACAGAAGTCAAAAACCTGAGAATATAATTGGCAGCATAACAAAATCCAAAATCAACGTACAAAATTCAAAATTCATCGAAAAATTAGCAAACGACAAAATTAAGCATATCATAAATAACTCTCGAAATTAAGTTATAGACTATTGAAAATTCACCAAAATCCCCTAGAATTTCAAAAATTTTCGAATTCGTGTGATGTACTATTCAAAATTCTCTAAAATGCCCTGAAATTCAGAAAATTATCTTCCAAATAAAAAAATTAGAAGAAAATTTCTTCCAAATAAAACAATTAGAAAACAATTCTTCCAATCCATCGAAAAATTGGTGAACGATAAAATTGACCATAATATGAATAACTCTCAAAATTTTGTAATCAACTATCAAAAATTCACTTGAATTCCCTCAAATCCTGAGAATTCTAGAATTCATTTGATGGACAACTGACAATTCTTTGAAATTCCACGAAATGTTGAAATTTCCCACAGAAGTCGAAAACCCAAGATTCTCGTTTGCAGAATGAAAAAATTTAAAATCAAAGTCCCTAAAATCCATCAGAAACTTAGTAAATTACAAAATTAACCCTACCGAATAATTATCAAAATTGCGTAACGAACTATTCCAAATTTTCCGAAATTTTCTCCAATTTTGGAAACTCTCTTCCAAAAGTCAAAAAACCGATAATTTCTTCAGCAGAATTAAAAAAAATATATATATTTCGAAGCAAAGTCTCTCAATCGATCGAAAAATGGATCAAACCACATTACAAGAAAATAACACTCAAAATTATGCAACGAAATATTCAAAACTTTTCTTAATTTTCAAAAACTCTCTTCCAAAATTCAAAAACACAAGAATTCCATCAGAAGAATAAAAAAATTCAAAATCGAAGTCCCTCAATCCATAAAAAAATAATCAACAAACAATCAAATCAACCATATTGAATAACTCTCGAAATTGTGCAACGAACTATTCAAAATTTTCTAAAATCCCCTTCAGTTTCGAAAACTCTTTCAAAAGTCAAAAACCATCCATCAAAAAATTATCCAACGACAAAATGCACAATATTAGATAAAAAACACACAGAAAAGTAGTGAAATCCCCCAAAGAAAAAAGTAAATCGACTGTCCCGAATTCAAAAACCCTCCTAAAATCTCAGCGCATCCGAATCCACTTTGATGTTTTCCCAAGTAACCATATAAATTCACGCTCGGCAATTTATAATTCACGCGGGCGCATAATTCGATGACATCTTTCTGTGCAGAGGGTTCCGTTCGCACAGAAAAAACCGGGAATTTTCATCACGCTGGAGTATTCCAAACGGAATATTGCACTGTTCAAACAGGCATCAGCACAAGTGTCGTTGACGTCATTATCGCGAAAGTAATCTTCCAGCAAGGGCCCTTATATCGAAATTTCATCTTTCACTGGCGCAGATAATCAAGTGTCCGGACATTTTCATGCTTGGAAAATTCGGAAACGCTCGACAAGCTTTTTCATGCGTGGGAGACGCTTCGCGATGTTTTACAGGATTTAAAATAACGCGAGCGAATGAAATTAACGTCGCGAGTGCGATTTTGATGTTCGGGGGAAGGATACATTTGTCGCGTTTCGTGTAAGTTTACGTGAATGAGGAATGGTTTTGTGAAATTTTATGTGAGATGAGTAATTTGGGGAATGTGTACTGAGATTGAATAAATAATGCAACAGTGGATGAACAATGAGAGAATTAATTTAATTAATTTCGGAATGTGCAAATTGAGTGATTTGAAGGTTTGAAAATTAAAGGTTTGTTGTTTTTAGGTGGGTTAATATTACAGTATGTTGAAATTGAGGAATTTTTGTTTCAAAACACGAAAAATTGGAAAATTTGAGAACTCGAAAATTGAACAAAGTTCATGATTGCAAATTTTAAAAAACCTCAAATGATAAAAATTGGAAATGTGGAAACTCAAAAATTGCAGAATAAAATTTCCGAAATTAATTTATTCGAATCACAAGACATGAGGACAAAAAATATATACCTAACTGCAAAACTTAAAAATTGCAAGACTTAAATAATAAAATGAAAAATTTTCAAAATTAAAATATACAAAAATTGAATCTTTTAAAAAAGATGAATACTTAGGAATTCAATATCTCGTGAGTAAAAGTGAAAAATTCAATAATTACAATATCGGACAATAAAAAATCCAAAAAATGAGAGGAAGAAATTCGAGAATAATTTGAATGAAAAAAACGTAGAATAAAAAATCAATATTTTAAAGTTTAAAATATTCAATTTTTTCAATATTAATTTTAAAATTCCAAATCTCAGTTTCGGAGTTTTCAAAATTGTAGCCATTTTATATCAATTTTCAGACTTTCAAATTTCGGCAAATCGGGAAAAAAATAACTCTATTACTTCAAAATTGAGAAAATTTGAAAGAAAAAACAAAAAAGTCAATTCAAAATCGATCTTAAATGAAATAAAAAACTAATTCCTATTTTTCCGACAATATATCCTAAAACGTCTGAAATCTTTCTCATTTCCTGCGATTTTCTGAAATACAGAAATATATACGTTTCTAAATTGAATCAATTTTCTGAATCAGCAAGAATTGAAATTTATCATAAATACCCAGATTAACATGCAAAGTCCATACGAAAAATCGTCGAAAATGAATGGAAAAAATGCTCGAAATATGGAAATAGTCATCAAAATCTGGAAAATCGATTCGCTATTCCAGAGTCGATAAATAATGCATGCTAGCGTGACGATTTGTTTGTCAGTGTGTGAGGCGTCAATATTTCACGTCCACTATAAACGGTGCAAAATTTTCGAACTGTAATGTTCGTATAGTTGATGAAATTGGAAAATTTTAGGGTGAAAAATGTTATTTACGAATTTTCAAATTACGAGATCGACGGATTTTCAGATCCAAATTTGTTTTTACGACGTAATAATTTTTGATCTTCAAATCTGCCTGTACTGAAAAAAAATATGAATAGAATTTGGTTGATTTCCTAGTTCGCAGAATTTCAATTTTTGAGTTGATTTTCAAGGAGATAGCCAAAATGTTAATCAGGGAGGGGCATATCCATGTATATATATATATATATATACATATATATATATATATATATATATATATGCATTACAAATTTTGTGTACAAAATTTGTAATCACTTATTTACGAAATTTCGGAATTTTGAATATTTTTTATACTTCTGGAGTTCTAAAATGTTTATAATTTAGAAACTTTGGGAGATTTGGAGTCCTGTAGATTTTGGAATTTTTGAAATTTTTGAGTTTTGTGATATATAAGTTTGCAAGTCTTTTACATTTCTGAAGCTTCGGAATTTTCGAATTTCTAAGAATATTAAAGGATTCCGAAGTTTTGTAGCTCCGAAGCTTCGAAAATTCCGCATGTATCGAAGTTTTGGAGATATTGGAAATTTTGGAGCTCTAAAAATTTAGGAAATTCAAAGTTTGGAAGAATTTTCAAGTTTTGGAGAATTCTGAAATACAACGAAGTGTTAAAGTTGTGACGTTCTAAAATTTTCAATGGTTTTGTAATTTCGGAAGTTTTTGATCATTTCAAAGTTCAAAAAGCTTTAAATTTAGAATTTTTTTATAAAAATCTTGAGTTTGAATTTCAAAGATTCGTGATTTGGAAGTTCAGAGGTCGTGAAGTTTTAGAACGCTCTAATTTCTGCTTTAGAAATATCGAAAGTACTGGAATGTTCAAGTTTTTGAAAATTATGGAATTGTGAAAATTTCGAAAATTTTGAAAGTTCTACTATTATTGAGTTGTTTGAGAATTTCAAGAAATTTCGAAGTTTCGTAGATTGAAAGCTTTGAAAATTTTCAATAAATAGAAGTTATGGAGATATCTAAAATATTGAAATTCTAAAAAATGTTGGAAGTTCGAAGTCTAGAGAATTTTGAATTTTCATGTTTCGGAGAATTTTGGAAAATTACGAAGATTCAAGTTTGTGAAGTTCCGGTATTTTCGATGTTTTCGTAATTTCAGAAGTTTTCAATCATTCAAAAGTTCGAAAAGCTGAAATTTTAGAAGTTTTGAAAAAATCTTATTCCGGAATTTCGAAGTTTCTTGATTTAGAAGCTTGAAAGTCATTAAGATACTGTATATTCTAAGTTCTAAAAGTTTTGAAGATTCCAAAAATGTTTAAGCATTTCGAAGTTCTATAGCTTCTATATCTATATCTATATCTTCGTACTTTCCAATTTTTACGTAATTCTGGCTCAGAAAAAAACATCACCGAAATCACAATAATTCATTCATTTTTATAATGATGAATAATGTAAATTGTTGATTTTTCAATATAGGGGGAGGGGGGGGGGGGGGGAACCTTCGCCCCTGCCCAACTTAAACTTTATAAATCAACAACAAAATGCAATACATTCTAAAAAATGTCTCCCCCCCCCTGCCAATATTATCTAAAAATGAACATTCTCGAATTAAAAAAGTCAGATTCCACATTGGCGATTGAATGCCCGGTGAATAAATCAATATCTTTTGAATTGGTAGGGAGTTTTATAAGCAATGCCCGCGAATGACAAACGGAACGCGCGGGGTTTCGATAAATTACGACGTAATATCATGAAACTTCTCGTGATCCCAGAGCTATGTACTTGCGCAGATTAAAAGCTATCGCAGATTCAAATATCGATTGACAAACGGCTTCACAAAATTAAGTCGTTACGATGTATTTTTACGTGAGTGGAAACGCAGTTATTTCTTCCATTTTTCCCCCTTTCTCGGAGCTTTGACAGGTCATTTTCTGCAGATAATGAGAACTGAACCTGAAATTCTTCACGATTTCGAAATATTTTTGTCATGTTAAAATGGAGGAAATAAGAAATTTGTTATTTTTAGCTCAGTAATCGTCCCCCTGAAATTAATTGGTGATTTGTGTTATTCTTTAGCAATTTCTTAATTTCTCAATAATGATTTTGAATAAATATTCAAAAGATGGAGAAAATTATAATGCAATCCATAATATAAATTTACGAAATTACAAAAATATTCCGAAACCCCAAAATCCAAGATTTTGAGACATTGTAATTAAAATAAAAAAAGCACGTGAATTCTAAAATTGATGAGCTTTTATTTGATAAGGGTCATTTTCTCGCTTAAATATATGGGAAATCGAACCTTATTGACGTTTTAGAAACATTCACGAGATGAAAAAATGTATAATCCATTTTATAATATAAATTTACAAAATCCAAATATATTTTGAAACCCCAAAGTCCAAGATTTTGAGAAATTATAATTAGAATAAAAAAAGGACGTTAATCCAAAAATTGATGAGCTTTATTCAATAAGGGTCATTTTCTCACTCAAATACATGGGAAATCGAGCCTTATTGACGTTTTCCAAACATTCGAGAGATGAAAAAATGTATGATGCATTTTATAATATAAATTTACGAAATCCAAAAATATTTCGAAACCCCAAAATCCAAGATTTTGAGAAATTATAATTAGAATAAAAAGTCATAATATAAATTTACGAAATCCAAAAATATTTCGAAACCCCAAAATCCAAGATTTTGAGAAATTATAATTAAAATAAAAAAAACACGTAAATCCGAAAATTGACGAGCTTTTATACAATAAGGGTCATTTTCACACTCAAATACATGATAAATCGAGCCTTCTTGACATTTTACCAACAATTAAAAAATGAACAAATTCAGAATCTAATTCATAATATAAATTTACGATATCCAAAAATATTTCGAAACCCCAAAATCCAAGATTTTGAAAAATTATACTTAGAATAAAAAAAGCACGTAAATCCGAAAATTGATGAGATTTTATTTATACAATAAGGGTCATTTTCTCACTCAATTTATACAATAAGGGTCATTTTCTCACTCAAATACATGAGAAATCGAGCCTTACTGACGTTTTCCCAACATTTAAAACATGAACAAATTCATAATCTAATTTATAATATAAATTCCCGAAATTCCAAATATATTTCGAAACCCCAGAATCCGCGACTTTGAGAAATTATAATAAGAATGAAAAAATCACGTAAATCCGAAAATTGATGAGATTTTATTCAACAAGATTCATTTTCTCACTCAAATACACGAGAAATCGAGCCTTAATGACATTTTCCAAACATTTGAGAGATGAAAAAAATTTCTAATCCAAATTATAATGTAAACTCCCGAAATTCCAAAAATATTCCAAAACTCCAAAATCCAAGATTTCGAAAAATTATCATCAAAATAAAAAATGTACGTGAATTCGAAAATCGATGACCTTCTATTTAATGAGGGTCATTTTCTCACTTAAATAAATAAAGAATTGAAAATACTTTTACAAAATTCCGAATTCCTGACCTTTGATCACTCCAATTTCTCAAGTATCCTACATTTCGAATTTTGGTACGTGACATCCGCAACTGGACACATATCTCGATTGATCGAATAACAAGCCACTAAATCCCCGCAATATACCCCGGAGAAAAATGACCCGAGCTCAATTAGACGACGTTACGAAAGCGCCCCGTCATTATCGGACCATGTCATACCGAAAGCACAAAGACACAAAACTATCTGCTAACGAGGGTAAACTAATTACCCCACTAATTATGCCCATTTCCCCCAAGGGTATACATCTCGCAATAATAATGGGAGGCTTGTTCGGTCTTCCAGACGTGCGCACGCAACAAAGTCGAAATCGCAAATGAATATCATCTATTCTGGCTTGTGAAAGTCTTTCCAAATGTGTTTTTAAAAGGTCATTTATATTCATGAACGAAGAGAAAATTTTGGAAAAAAGGGCGGGGGGAGGGGGGTTGTGTATGATAAGTCTCTATACACAATCTTAAGAAAATTGGACAATCCAAAAGGTTTACATAAAATTCGAAATAAGTCAGATCTAGACCCCCCTCCCCCCCCCAAATGATTAGGCAACAAAATATTTTCTTAATAATATTTCGGGAATGATAAACATTCCTGGAAATTCTCAGAAATACCAAAAATGTCTAAAATTTACGAACTAATTATTTTTCTGCCTCGAAATAATTTCTTTTCTGTTGCACAACTCTTGAACAAAATATTTTCGCTCTCGAAGCATGTATTATACAATGAGAATCGATCATATTTCAAAAGTTGATTTTTAGGTCTCACGCTTATTTTTTCACTTCAAGTTTAGATTGCGTAAAAATTATTTCATAATAAAAGCACTCGACCCTGAAAAATATCATTTATTGACGTTGAAATCATTCTTCTGATGATTTGGAAATTGTTTGTTTGTACATGTTTGATAACCCTTCTCCAAAATTTATTTTTACTACCACTTCCTCTTCCCCCCCCTCCCCCCATCATCATCAGTACGTCTCGTCTATAAACCGGTAAAACTGCGTTAAAAAATTCATTGTTCTGTCTCTTCCCCCCCCTCCCCCCATCATCATCAGTACGTCTCGTCTATAAACCGGTAAAACTGCGTTAAAAAATTCATTGTTCTGTTGTATACCCTATATTAAAATAATGTATGGTGATGGAAATCGGGAAATATATCTAGCCTGATTTTGGGTAGTTTTTATATCTATTATTGGGTTATATCGAAAATACATTTTTAGGAATATTTGTTAACGCAATTCTCTTAATTACTGAAAACGATTTTATTACTAATGACACTGTTTTGTCTCTTGCGAAAGCAAGCTATTGTTCAATAACAATTTTATCAATTGTTAATTCGCTTTCAATGCCAAGTACGTGACTAAAACAATACTTATTTTAATCCTAATGTTGTATGTGTCGGAAACAAGCTATTGTCTAATAATCATTCTAACAATTATAATTCCGTTTCAATGTCGCGTACGTGATGAATTAGTGTAACCTCGACGTATGTCGGTGTCGGGAGATTTTGGACAAAAACAGTCTGTAAAGAGGCATAAGCGGAGTCGCGGAGAGCTCGAGAGGAAGAGTAACTAGAAAATAGTTGAGCCGCGCTAGTGTAATAAAAGCCATTCGCAAAAATTGTGTGTGTGCCTCATTGGGAGACCCCAACAGTTCGTTGATTGGAAGTGTGCCCGTTTTACCAAAGTATAAAAACAGCACGTATGTTCGATTTTAATCCCGAAATTACAAAATTTTTCATATCGTAAAATTATATGGGTTATTCCAGTTTAGAAATTGGAGAGAAAATGTTGAATATTTTGCATTATGGCGTGTTTCTCTTACTTCTTGCGTCGAGTTTGACTGTCACGATCGCAAATTATTTCGAAATGACAGATCACAAATGTGTGCAAACCGATAAAGGGAAAATGTCCAGTTTTTGGCATCGAGAAAAGTTTATTTCACTTATTTGCTCGAGTTTCGCTATTCCGAGCAACGAAATTTGCGTGATAACGGAAAATCAGAGAATCGTGAAAACCGATAAAGGAAAAATCGTCGGGGAAGTTTTGGAAAATGTGGTTTACAACGGGACTTTCTACACGTCTTTCAAAGGAATTCCATATGCTAAACCAGCTGTGGGTGGACGTAGATTTCAGGTAATTAATGTGGAGAAAGTTTTGAGAAATTCACGGAATTTTGGTGAATGGTCTATTTTCTTTTTGAAAATCTCTGAAAATGGTCCTGACCTATCAGAATTCTGAAACATTTGGATCATCACTCAATTCTTCGATTTCATATATTTCACTTTTGGAATTCATTGCAGTTCGCGATATATAACTTTTGATTTTCTCCAAGTATTTCTAAAATAGTGAACTTTAAATTTTGATAAGTTATGGAAGATCGACTGGAATTTCAAAATATTCATAATTTTGTAAGATGATTAACTGAAACTATAGAAGATTTTTGAAAGTCATCGTGAATTTCCGAAAAATTCAAAATCTTAGTGAAATATTCATTGATTCCTTCAATTTTTCAGCAACATTCGGCCATCCTCGGTGATTGTTGGATAAGCTTGAATATTTCGAAACTTTTTGAACATTTATCTGTAAGAACAAAATAATTGTAAAAATAAGTGAAAATTCGCAAAAATTCTATTAATACCAGAACACATGACTGAAAAAATTGTCTTAATTCTCCTCTCCAATGTTATTAATTCTACGGAGATTGAAACTATTTAGAAATTCTGGGAAAATCTCGATGATATAATAAACTATCGACGACTTTCTGGAATCATAATATATTTACAACAATTCAAAACATATCCAAAGTTATGAAAAATTTTTGAAGTATTCTGAAAACAAGTCAAAATGTCTATTCATTCGCATAAAAATTCAAAAACGATTGATTGCTGAAAACTCTAAAAAAATTTTCGATGCATTTTTCTCACGTTAGATTCACCATAACCCTCCCCCCCCCTCACTCCTCGTAAAAATTCATTTACGAAGAGCTTGTTTCATCAATTTAATCCAGCCTTTACAATGTGCTGAATTCATCTCCTTTTTTCAGAAAGCAGAAGAGACAGAACCTTGGAAAGATTGCTTATTTGCAACTAAACATGGAAACAGATGTGTTCAAGCATACAAGGGAATTAATAACAGTGCAGTTGGAAGTGAAGACTGCCATTTCTTGAATGTATATACCCCTACTGTAAGAATAGATAAAAACTATACATTACATCATCTCGTTACATTTCGAAACGAAATATTGATTAACTTCTACATTATTTGGAGGATGAAAAAACTCGCCCTGCTCCACTAAAAAAGCAGTTTATTTTGAAATAACCATTTTTTCAGCAAGATCATCTTTTCGCCGAATTAAAAAAAAAAATAGTATCAAACTTGCGCCCAAAAATTTTGTTTGACACGTGTGATCGCTAACATCCCTTTGATTCGTTGTTTTTTTGATGAAGTTATCTTATTGGTCATTTTCACACTATTCAGACACATTTCGGGAATGATATACCACTGAAAGCTGTAATTGTTTGGATTCATGGCGGGTTTTTCTTATTTGGCGATGGTAACAGTGAACGCTATGGAGAGCAGTTACTGATGAGAGAAGACGTCGTTTTGGTGACCTTCAACTATCGTTTAGGACCATTTGGTAGTTACTTCAATTGTTATCATAAATTGAATTTTTAATAAGGGTGTTTATCCTTAGAATGCTGGTGTGGCACACACACGTAGATTACAAAAACCCACGCCCCCCCCCCCCCTACCAACAAAAATGTAAAATTTCTTATATTGACATTGATATTTTTACGACCCCCCCCCCCCCCCCACCAACAAAAACGTAAAATTCCTTGATGTCGATATTATCATTGATCCAATTACCCCCCCTCCTACCTCACACACACATAACCATCTACAAAAACGTACAATTCTTCAATATCGATATTAATATTTATCCGCCCCCTCCCCCCCCCTATCCATAAAAATATAAAATTTCTTAATATCGATATTAGCATTGATTAATTGATATTAAATCGATACATACTCCAGGATTTCTGAATTTGCACCATCAAAATGCATCAGGAAACGCTGCCTTGAAAGATCAAGTTATGGTTCTCAAATGGGTGAAAAAGAACATTGTGAATTTTGGAGGGAATCCTGATAATATTACGATCATGGGTCAAAGTGCAGGCGCGGTAATGGTCGATTTACATCTTATTTCGCCCAGGTCTTACGGTATTTATGCAGTATATATAGGCAACTAAATATATGAGCCAACTAAATAAATAAGGACTGTAGATATTTTTGGATCGAGGACCTGAGGCGTCGCTTTTGGGGCTAGATCAATGTATTCAGCCGAGTTGGCTGAATTGAGCCCCTATTGCTGTTTAAAAACAATATAAAAATAAAAAAATAATTTCAATATAATAAAAAAACTTTACTCCACTTTATAGCTCTTTTCCTTAAGGAGTGGAAAAAGTGGGTGTTTTTCTCACTAAGGAGTGGGAAAAATGAGCATTTTTTCCAAGATTCCTAAAACTATTGTAATTGGAAATTGGAAATTGGAAATTCTTGTACACTGAGAATAATTTTTTTCACAACTTCGAAGCTTTTAAAAATTTCTAACATTTTTGAAGTTTTCGAAATTTCGGAATAGTAAAAATATTCGGAATCCTCGAAACTTGCATCATTTTCGAATCTTTCGAAATTCGCGAATTTTCTAGAAATTTGAAGATTATGTATACTGCCGAAGTACTCGAGATTCTCAGAATTTCGGAATGATCAAAATATTACAAATTCTCGAAGTTTAAAATTTCCATGATTTTCGAAATCTTCAAATTTCTCAGAAAGATGGAAATTCTGTATTATATTTTTGTGAATTTGAAAGTTCTTGAAATGTTCGAAATTCTTTGAATTTCCGAAATCTTTTAAATTTGCGGATTTTCACAATAGTTGAAATATATAAAATTTTCGAAACTGAAGATTCTTGAAATTCTTAAAATTTTCGTGAATATTGAATTATAGAATATAGAATATTGATATTTTCTTGATTCTCAAAATTTTTTAAATTCTCGAAGTTTCAGTATAATCGACGAATTCAACATTCTCGAAAATTTGAAAATTATTTGAACACCCGTACTCTAATAAATTATCAATATTCTCAAATACTATTGAAATTGCAGAAGTTTCATTTCTTTTAAAATTCTGAAGATTTTCGAAATTCTCAAAAATTGACGAAATTCCTAAAAATTTCAATATTTCACAATAATCGATGTATTTCAAATGATCGAAACTTGTAGTATTCTTAAAATTCTTATACTATCTGCAAAATTGATAATTTTATAAGTTATCGAAGTTTTAAAAATTCCAGAATAATAAAAATACTTTAAGTTTTCGGAAGTTTGAAAATTTTTAGAAATTGCATAATCTTCGAAATGATTAAAATTCTTGAAATTGTGGAAATTGCGAAGATTTTTATGTATGTAAAACATATTAGTATTTTTGAAATCCTCAAAATTTACGAAATCCCCCAAATTCGCGCAAGACCACAATAATCGAAATATTTGAAATTTTGAAACATCAAAAATTCTCACAATTCTCATAATTTTCAGAAAATTGATAATATTCTAAGTAATCAAAATTTCAAACATTT
>JAPYZK010008601.1:611-16231 GCA_030522785.1 Platygaster equestris | reverse complement strand
GGAAATTCGTTAATTTCGAAAATTTTGAAATCCAGGAAATTCGTGAATTTCGGAAATTTTGAAATTTCAAGAATCAAGAAATAAAAATTTTGATATTTGTCATTCACAATGACTGAAATTTTCAAAAATGTTCAAAATATATTCGATTTGAATATTATGAAGTTCTCAAATTCGTAAATTTGTGTCTTTCGTATTTAGGACGAATTTTATGCAGTCCTTCAAAATTTAAAAATTTTTTTACTCTCAGTTCTCGAACTTTCAAAATTTCAATCAAAATTTCAATCCTTTGAATTCAAATTCAACACTTCGGAATTTTTCGAAAACTAAATTCTTTTAATCTTGTACAAAGGAAAAAAATAATGAAATTCGTTATTCGTTGAATTAATAAAAAACGATCATTTTCCAAAATTTCATTAGTAAAACTTCCGTAAATTTTAATTAATCAATAATAATTAGATTCAATTCTTAAATTATATGTACGATTAATTTTTTTATTTTCCAAAATTCTTATCTCGAATCATGTCACAAATTTCCGATATTTCCAACTATTTTACTATTACAACTAATTCAAAATCAAAACCTTGTTCAATTTTCGAATTTTCGTTCCTAATTGTTCATAAATTGCCGAATTAAATCAGAAATACGGGAAATCATGAATTAGTCTAAGGAATTGAAAACATTTCCATCACTTAATATGAATGTACTGACCAACCACAAAACGATTTAGTAACACGAGAACGCGCGCGGTTCCGCGTATGGAAATCCTAACAACGTCGTTTTTCACCGCGCGCGTCGGTTTTCCGCGAGTAAACAAAAATACCTCGGCGCGTTTGTCATTAATTATCATTATTTTTCATGTATTCCAATTTGTCCACCAACGCTGTAGTGACAGGGTAATTTCGCTTTAATTGCGATCATTCTTTTCAATAACGCAAAAAAATGGAACCTTTATGTGATTTAAAAAATTTTCAGGAGAATTGAGACAGTTCAGAAATCGGAGATTATTTTTCTGATTGTTGAATTCAGACGTATGAATTAAAATATAATTTTTTCAAATTGAATAACTTTTAGTTAAGGAATTTGCAAAATCGTTGAAATTGTTGATAAGAATTATTAATCAGATTATAAATGAAGAAGTGAATTAAAAATGAAATTATTCAAAATAAAATAATAAATAAATTATCACATTCGAATTATGGAGGGAATTTGGAATTTTTTTATTTTTTTTGCAAATAAGCATGTATAGAAATAATTGAAAATAAATGAATGAATGGCTGAATAAATTATTATATTTAAATTATATTGGGAATTTATGTATTAATTTTTTTAATAAATCATGAATAGAAATTATTCAAAATAAATCAGTAAATGTGGGAAATTTTTGTTCATTTATTTATCAATTTATTTATTTCATTTTTTTCGATTTTGTAATCAAGACGAATTAATTATTACGATTTGTCAAAATAAAATGACTTTTTATCAAAAAATTTGCAATTTTCGAAAATTTTCAAGTTACAGTGAGTGAATTGAATTCAATATTAATAATTCAAACAAAATCGATAAATAAGTTTTATTTAATTCCTCAAGTTCGAAAAATGTTATATTTATTCTCTTATTTAAAAAAAGTTCTATAAAAAGTCAGAATAAACAAAATTCATAAATAGAAATTATTAAAAATAAATCAATAATGTGGGAAATTTTTGTTCGTTTATTTATTAATTTTTCCGTTTATTTATTGATTAATTTATTCCATCTTTTTCGATTTTGGAATCGATCTTGATTATTATATTCGTCTAGACGAATAAATTATTAAGATTTGTCAAAATAAAATGACTTTTGATAAAAAAATTTGCAATTTCGGAAAATTTTCAAGTTACAGTGAGTAAATTTGATTCAATATAAATAATTCGAACAAAATCGATAAATAATTTTCATTCACTTCCTCAAGTTCGAAAAATGTTGTTATGTTTATTTTCTGATTTAAAAAAAGTTCTATAAAAAGTCAGAATAAACAAAATTCCACACAAAAATTAACAACAATAATTGCAATTATGTATAAACAAATCAAGACCTATAAAAACAAATTCTTGTATCCGAAGTCCCCTTACTTTCTGTCGCTCGCGGATTGAAACCTGTAATAGTGACGTCTTGCAGCATGGCTCGATGGTCTAGGGGTATGATTCTCGCTTCGGGTGCGAGAGGTCCCGGGTTCAAATCCCGGTCGAGCCCAAAAAATTTTTTTATCAAAAATTGCATCAATTGACTCGGATTACTTTCAAAATAAATATAACCACTCTATTTTTACACAAACTAGAACTGATCTTGATCGGAAAAATTACGATCGAGCTTGGAAAACTTTTTTCAACAACAGCATTTCAATTTTGAAGAATTTTGAAAATTTTTGCAATTATGTTTCTAGTGTTTATGAAAAATTGTGCAAATTTTTACGTACATGTTTTTTAAAATCGATTATTTCTTGCTTGTTATAAATAATTTTTCAACAAGTTCATTTTTTAAAAACCTCAGGAATCAAAAAATGGTTAAAAAATTTTTTTAAATCAAACAGCATTTTGTGAAACTTCTAAATTTTCGTAAATTCACGATGACTTCTAGAAATATTTAACAGTTTCAATCTATCTTGCAAAATTCGGAATTTTCGAACATTGTAATCGATCATTTATTCACGATAATTGGTACGAATTTTTATAAACACTGAACGAAAAGAAAAATCTGCGTTTAGTGAAAATGCATTCAAATGGATTCAAAATGTTACTTTCACGTGGAATTGAATTTATCGAAACTGCAAAATTACAATCCGAAAATCCATAATCGTTCAATTTTAATGACTACTAAAAATAGTAATCAGAATCATCATCGAAAATGCAAATACATACCATTTTCATTTTCCCTGCCTTTTTCCATACTTCAAAAAATAACAAATTTGCCCAGGAGGTACATTTCTTAATTAGTGTAATAATAATTTTCAACAAATTAATTTTAATTTTGGAATCACATGAGTCACAGAATGATTATTACAATAGTTGCAAATTTCATTCTATCCTTCAATGTTTTCAATGTTTGGAAAATAATTCGCAAAGTGCCAAAATAATGTTCTTTCACAAGTGAAAAAAAATTCGTACATTTCTCAACTAGTGTAAAAACAAATTTTAAACGAATAAATGTTAATTTTGGAATCACATGAGTTGAAAAATTATTATTCCACTGGTTGCAAAATGTATTCCATCCTTCAACGTTTGAAAAATGATTCTCAACTAGTGCAAAAATAATGTTCTTCCACAAGTGAAAAAAAATTCGTACATTTCTCAACTAGTGTGAAAACAAATTTTAAACGAATTGATGTTAATTTTAGAATCACATGAGGTAAAAAATTATCATTCCACTAGTTGCATAATGTATTCCATCCTTCAATGTTCAAAAAATGATTCTCAATTAGTGCAAAAGTAATGTTCTTCCACAAGTGAAAAAAAATTCGTACATTTCTCAACTAGTGTAAAAACAAATTTTGAACAAATTAATGTCAATTTTAGAATCACATGAATTGAAAAATTATTATTCCACTAGTTGCAAAATGTATTCCATCCTTCAACGTTTGAAAAATGATTCTCAACTAGTGCAAAAATAATGTTCTTTCACAAGTGTAAAAAAACTCGTACATTTCTCAACTAGTGTAAAAACAAATTTTGAACGAATTAATGTTAATTTTGGAATCACATGAGTTGAAAAATTATCATTCTTTAATTTTGGAATCACATGAGTTGAAAAATTATCATTCTACTATTTGCAAGATGTATTCTATCCTTCAACGTTTGAAAAATAATTCGCAACTAGTAGGAAAATAACTTTCTTTCACGAGTTGAAAAAATCGATCATTTCATCACTCGTTAACAGTTTCAAAAACCATCATTTCTCCAATAATCGTATAAAAACAACATAATATCGAACAACAATACACTAAAATGTTACAAAGCAGCATAATATTGTCTTTCGCAAAAATCTCACACCCACCTAATGACCAATTAAGATATGAATTAGAATCACCATAAACGGAGGATCCTAATGAGATTAGCATTTTTTCCGCTTAGTTTTATTAACGCCAATTGATTGCAATAAAATCCCGCGAGAGCCTCGCGTGCAATCGACAAATGTATTTATACCGATTGCGCTATAATTAATTCGAGATGCTTATCTGCGTCGATAAGCAATTCGCTGATGAATCTAGTCTTGCATGATTTTCTAGGAACGTACAGCGAATACATAATATTACGATCTTTCCTTTTTCTTACTGTATCGATGTTTATGGCTCGTTTGTGTACGAGCGTGGGCTGAATTATGTCTTTTGTCTTTCCATTAAATTTTCACCGTTTGCTTAAATGTAGGATTTACATGTAGGGGGAAAAATTTTCCGAAAGTGGTGGCTACACATTTTTTTTTCTTGCTTGCGATCGAGTTTTAGGGGAAATGTTGTTTTGTTGATAGTAAAAAATACAAAATTTTTTCATTTTAACAATCGAAAAGACGAAATTAGAATTTTATTTCATTATTCTTGAAAAAATGTTTGTTTTTTTACTGTTCAAGAATTTTTGTGAAAAATTTTTGAACAAATTGGTTTTTTGTATTACATTTTTGTAACAGGAAAAATGAGATATATTTGTTATTCCCCATAGTATTTTGAGATGATTTTGGAATTTTCCTTTTTCCATTTTACGAAATTTGCAAAATTAACAGGGACTGAATGTTGACTTTTTTGAAAATTTTAATTAGTTGACCGAATTATGTGGAGTGTTACAAATGTTTCAGAATTCTGTAAATTCTTGGATTTGAGCTCATTTTTGGAGCCTTGAAGTATTCATACAAGTTTGAATTTTTTGTGTAGACTTCAGAATTGTAAAAATTTTTTAATCTCTAGAAAAACACAAGAATTTTCCGAAATTTGGATAGGTACATTTGAAATAATCGAAATTTGACATTTTTTCAAATTCCTTCGGAAATCTGAAAATTTTCAAAACTTAAAATTTTACAGGAAAAATCTAAAATATCATAAAAAGTCTCCGAAATGTGTAAAAAATCAAATTTTCTCTCAAATCTGAAAATTTTCGATTTATTCAGAATTTAGAAAATGAAGATTGTGAAATAATAAAAATCGTTGAAATATTAATAAAAATAACTACTATTACGTAATGTTTCGAAATGCAAGATTCTACGGAAATTAGAAAAAATTTGCACGAATCTAAGAATTTCCCGAATTCCCAAAAATTCCAAGTTCCTCAAGTTCTGTAGAAAATTTGGTTTTTTTTGCAAAATGTTGAAAATTTCGTTTTTCACAATAAATATTGAAAATATGAGAAACTCGAGAAACTAATGTGAAGTTTTAAAATATTTAAACAAATTATTGATAACTTCGCTAATTTTGCAAATTTAAAAAAATGAACATGACAAAATTAGACTTCACTAAAAAAAAAATTTTTTTTTGAATTTAAGTCTTCTTACGCCAACGAAATATTTTCCACTAAAATTTTGATTATTTCGTACTTGTAAGCTCGACTCCAAAAAATACACAAGATAATCAATTCAATCATCTCGATCGCGTTTCGAAAAAAACAAAAGACGAATATTAATTTCTTGACCTCACCATTGATCAAACTGATTCTGCAATGAACTTCGCAAGGCTATATATATATATGAATCTCTAAAATAGCTAAAGACGCCAAAAAAACTCATAATGTATCATATTTTCGGTTCTCTTCCAATAACTCACTTTTTCTCCAAAACCACAGTCCGATATTAAATTTGTGCTCATTCAAATTAATTGCCCCATTAAACGCGTTCACAGATCAAGACGAAAATTAAACTTTGGCATTCACCAAAAATAGATGAAGAGTCGCATTTTTCGGAATCTAATTTATACCAGTCCGTTTCTGTGAGCGCTTTTTTTGGGATATCAAATTTTTTGACTTGTGGTGACATAATACGATGCGTTTTAGGAAATATTGCTTCTGAGTGTATTTATTTAGAAATGAGAAGTTACGCAACTGTCTTTCTCTCACTCACGAGAGCAGTCGTTTGGTGAAAGAGAGAGAGCGATTGTATTTACGGATTTGAATTTTTTCGTAATTTTCTTTTCAGTCGAAAAAGAGATGAGCGTTCTGAAACTTTTTAAAATTAGGCAGTTTTTGAGTACATATTCTGAGAAATTTGTTGAATTTGGAGTCGATTTGAGTACATTGAATCAAACTTGATTAGAAAATGAAAAATGATCGACATGTGTATTTTTTTTTATTTATAAGCATTTTTTAACTTAATCTTTCTGAAATGGTGAGAGTTTTCTCTTGTAACGTTTAAAATTTCTCAATCAAAAATGAGCATACTCGGAATTTGTAAAGGTTTCAAAATTGGGAAACTTCTTAATTTTGATGTCAAAGTGAACAATTATAGAAAATTGGATGTTTAAATGAACGTTTGGCAGTTTTTGAGTACATATTTTGAGAAATTTGTTGAATTTGGAGTCGTTTTGAGTGCATTGAATCAATTTTGATTAGAAAATGAAAAATGATCGACATGTGTATTTTTTTTAATGTATAAGCATTTTTTAACTTAATCTTTCTGAAATTGTAAAACTTCTCTCTTGTAACGTTTAAAAATGTCTCAACTAAAAATGAGCACACTCGGAATTTTTGAAAGGTTTCAAAATTTGGAAACTTTATAATTTTGATGTTAAGTTTTTCGAGATTATAAAAATCTTACGATTACGATGCTTAAACGAAGTTTTGGAATGATGAATATGAAAAATAGGAATTACTTGAAAATACCACAAAACCGGAAGAGGAGAGCGGTAAACTGGAAGGGCAAGGGAAGGAGGAGAAAATGAAAATTATAGAAATATCAAGGGAGCAAATCGCGGAGCTGAAAAAGTTACAGGGAAATCGAGAAAAAATCAAGGAGCAGGAAAAGGCAAAGTTGCCCGAGTAAAATGCTAAACTGAGAGGCGAGTTGCTAAAGGCAAGGATGGAGCTGGAGGAACTTAAGAGTTGGAGGGAAGGGCAAAACAAGACTGTGGAAAGTATGGAGCTGGAAAATCTGGTAGTGGAACATGAAGCGGGAAAGATAGTGGAGAAAAAGGGGGCAAGATTGAAAAGTAGGGAGGGGGAGACAAAGGAGGAGGAGGGAATGGCCCGCAGGGAAGAGCAAACCGGAAGCGATGGACAAATGGGACTGGGAGATGGAAAAAAAAGAAAGGGGGGAACGAAAGAAAAATGTCATTATTAAGGGGTGGAAAGAGGAAGAAGGAAAAGGAATCCAAGACGTGAGAGGGGGCTTGCGATGAAATACTGAATGAATATCAAGGGGGATATCAAAGAGGTGGAGGGAGGTTTCATTCTGGAATGCGAACAAATGAGTACAAAAATGGAGCTGATGAGCAAAAAAGGGGTGCTGAAAGGCACTCAAATATGGCTAGAGGATGATCTCACAAAGAAAGAGAGGGAAGTGCAACGATGGCTGGAACAAGTGGCCCGAAAAGAGAGGGAGGAAGGGAAGAAGACGATGGTGGGATACGGAAAGTTAATACGGGAGGGAGTATCCTGGATTTGGGACTACAGGAAGGGAACTTTGAGAGAAAAGAACGGAAAGGGGATTTCGATGAAAGGGGAGCCAAACAATGCTTAAAAGAGGACGGAGATGGCAAGGATGGGTCTAGAAAAGAAGGTAGAGGAGAACAAAGAGGGTACAGGGGGAGTAAAGGGAATCGCATTTGGAAAGGGAAGAGAAGGAAGGGGTAGGGGTTTTTATGTCAGGAATGAAGTAGGATGAGAGGGAAGTGAGGAGACGGAATGGGAGGAAAGAATTCAGAAAATTGAAGAGAAAACACTTGAAAAGGAAAAGTTAGCAAATTTGGCGGAAGAAAGGGGAAGAGGTAGGAAGGATAGATCGATGAGCAGAGAAACAAAATCAAGAGGGGAAGTAGGGAGGAGTCACGAGCTAAAAGGGCAGACATTTCGTGTGGGAGAAGAAGGGCAACGAAGAGAGTCAGAGTACAGAGAAGGAACAAGAGACACAAGAGTTGGATTTCAGGACGGGAGATAGTGGAGAGGAGGGGCAAGCGAGCGTGGGAAAACGCAGGAGGAAGGAGATAGGGAGGACGATGAAGACAGGCGTAGTGAGGAGAAGACGAAAGAGGAAGTAGGTGAGTGCATGAACATAATTTTTTGGAATTTGGCAGGAGTGGGAAAATTCAAGCAAGAGTGGGACATGTTTAAAAAGTTTGAAATTGTGATAATTGTTGAGACGTGGTTAGAAAAGAAGAATAAGAAAAAGTTTGTAAATGAATTAGATGAAGGATATCGATGGTTTACAAAGGAAGCGGAAAGAAAATGTTCAAAGGGGAGGGCGAGTGGAAGAACGCTGATAGGAATAAAGAAAGATGGGACTAGTTCGTACAAAGTCGAAAAATGGGAGGGAGGGTTAGTTATGAAAGGGCTATCATGCAAGGAAGGACAAGCGAGAATATTATCGGTTTATAATCATAAAGGGGCCAAGAATCTCAGCAAAGAAATAAAGGGGCGCATTGAAGAAGGGGTAGAAGAGGGAGATAAAGTGATTGTAACAGGGGACTTGAATGCGAGAATAGGAGAAGAAAGAGAGGAGATAAGGGGAAAAAGGGGTACAAGAAACTCGCAAGACAAGATGACAATATACAATGGCAGGGTTAAGGGAGACGAGGACGGGAAGATAACGTATGTGGAAGGAAATGGATCGATGCTGGACATTGTTGCAAGCACAAGGTAGGTGGGAGGAGGGGCAATTAAGACTATGAAAGTGACCACGAGAATGGAATCAGACCACTTACCAGTGGAAGTGAGTATGATGATAAAGAGGAGGAAGCGAGTAGGTAAAAGGGAAAATAGGGTGGAGAGAGGAGAAAAAAAATTGGTATGGGATGAGGAAAAAAAGAAGCTCATAAGGACCGAATGAGGGAAAGGTGGAGAAGGGATGAAGCAGAGGAGAGGGAGGGGGTAGAAGAAAAGTGGAAATGGCTAAAAAAGGAGATCTGGGACGCTGCAGAGGAACCGAAAGTGACTAAATCGATTGGGGAAGGAAAAGGAGAAGGTAAAGGAAGATGGCATGACGAAGAATGCAGAGAACAGCGCAAACAGGTATATAAGGCACTGAAGAAATACCTGAAAAGGAGACAGGAAGGGGAAGGAGAAAGATGGAGGAATGAAAGAAAAGCTCTTAAAGAACTATACAGAAAAAAGGAAAAAGAGAAGACGAATGGAGAATGGTAGAAGAAAACAAAACAATGAGAGATTTTTGGAGGGAAATCGGAAGGCTAAGAGGCGCTAGAAAAATTAAGGGAGGAGAAATAAAATAGGGAGAATGGGTTAGACATTTTGATGAGATATTGGGAGAAAAAAAGGACGATGAGGTGGAAGAAGGGGAAGGAGTTTGAAGGAGAACATACCTTAAACAGAGATATTGACGACGAATAAGTTGAGGAAGCACTCAAAAAGATGAAAAAAGGGAAAGCGGCGGGACAAGATGAGATAACATTGGAGTTCGTGAAAGGACTACCTGAAGCATGCTGGCAGGAATTCAGAGAAATCATCAAGGGTGCGTAGGAAAGGGAGGCAGGACTAGAGGGATGGGAGAAAGCGAGAATTTTTCCTATCCACAAGGGAGGAGAGGAAGAGGAGGTCAAAAATTATAGGGTGATATCTCTTTTAGACATGAGGTACAAAATAATGACGCACATTATGAATACAAGGCTGAAAGAGTGGGTGGAAAGGGAAGGTAAAATGAACGAAAGCCAGGCGGGATTCAGAGAGAAGAGGGGGACGAGGGATCGAGTTTTTACGCTGAAAATGATAATAGAAAACCGATTGAAGAGGAGAGGTGATAAACTATATATTGAATTTGTGGATTTCGAAGCGGCATTCGACACTTTAGACATGAAATTGTTGTACAAAAAACTGGAAAGAGAAGGGGTAGGAGGAAAGATGCTGAGAATGATCAAGAATATATATGGTGAGACGGTTAATGAGGTGATCACCGTTCAAAAATGTTTCAACTAAAAATAAGCATACTCGGAGTTTTTGAAAGGTTTCAAAATTTGGAAATTTCTCAATTTTGATATCAAAGTCAACAATTTTAGAAAATTCGAAATTTGAGAACTTTTATCAGGATCGCGTATTTTTCTATCATTTTTCTGCGAATTTCTAAGAAGTTTCAGAACTATCAGGTCTGATTAAGGATGAAAAAATAGAAGAATTTACGTTAAATGTAAGCAATTACGCATGAAAGTGTTGAATGTTCAAAATACTATTAAATATAAATTAATTAATTACGTCCACGAATTTCGCACGTGATTGGAGACATTTTTAAACGTTTCACCCAATGAATGGTTGAATTTCTTCTAACGACATCGATAAAAGTTTCACATTTAATGCTCTTTTATTACAGCAACCATTATAATAATAATGTTTTGAAGCATTGGATACTTGTTTCTTTGGAGACGACTGTACGGAATTTTTTCGATTACTTGAAAGTCATTAGAAATAATAGACGATGAGCATATTTTTACGAAAATTCAAAAAACGTTCAAAAAAGGAACATTTTAATCTAAAATCTCTGTGAACATTTTTCACAAGATAAAATGAAATGCTTGAAAATTCAGGGAAATCCTTGAAAACAATAAAGGATATGAAACTTTGTTCACAAATTTTGCAATATTAAGTATTTAAATCATATTGATAGACTGGGAGAAAAAATAGACTTATTATCGTCTTACGTTTTTTTCTAAACTCGTAACGAAATTGTTACGATTATTTTTCAATTCGTCATCGATGTTCAAATGAAAGTTTTTTAATGTTGTCTTGAAAGTGCATACATTTCAATGTTCGAAAATTTTGCAAATTGTACGATTCAAACATTGGAAAAAATGTTAGAATTGATAAATTTGTAAATGCATACATACAAAGTATGCATAATAATTCGAAACCAAATCATAAAAATATTCACAAATTTTCAAGGCTTGGGCTTTAGTAGTTGAAAACTCCAGAAATATAAATTTACAACATTCAATCGTCTATGCGTACGAATCAGAACGTTAACACGTTGAAAAGTTTTGAAGACAAAAACATGAAACCTGCAAACATCGAAAAACCGATAAATGGAAGTAAATAAAACTTGAGGTTTTGATCATTTTGAGATTCAGAGAATTTCCTAAATATGAATTCAAATATTAATAATATTAAAGAAAAAATAAGAAAAGGAGAAATTGAGCGTGTATTTCCAAATTCTGTGCAAGGTTTCTACCTATATTCTGAGGTATTTTGAAAGTACATGAAAGTTAGAATAATCCGTAGAAAAATTCGTACGAAACATTTCGAAAAGTATATTATATTTGACTTAAGAAAATTACTATTTCAACATTATTACACAAAGTCCGAAATTCGACATTTACGAAAATTCTTTCTCGAAAATTTTTTCGATCTTGAACTTTCATTAAGTTGTTTATAAATTTTTCTATTCCATTATGTCATCCCCTCTAGAATGAAAATTGAAAATATTGTTGCGAAAACCACGAGAAACTTCATTAAAAAAAGCGAATTCCATGCAAAAAAAGTGGGAGGTTATTCCTTCACGAAAAAAATGTTTTCCTACAGAAAAAAACTTCCTCTTTTACGAAGAAAAATCCTGAATTCTCTCATATTATTCCAAAATTACAAGACACGTCGTTAAAGTCATGTAAAACCCCGTTAGAAAAAAAAGTATGAGAATTTTTAAAATGTAAAAGTGTTAAGAAGCATAAAAAATACCATTCCATTTCTAAATAATCGCAAGTTTTTCCATGCAGAGTTCAAAGTATCAGTAAATTTGGGCACAAACTATCAGAAACCCCGTAAAAAATAAATGCATCAGGCAAAAATGAAAGTCGATTTTTTACATCATACGATTTTTCAAATTGAAGATTTTTGAAATTCTTCGCTTGATTTTTTGGTTCATCTCGAAAATTCAGCGCAATTTAGGAACCGGAATGATTACCATGAAAATATGCTCATCTTCGTAATAAATGATGGTTCTAATGACTTAGAAATGATAAAAAAAAAATTCGTAATGATCGTCTTCGAAGAAACGAGCATCTAATGCTTCAAAACACTTGGTTGGTATCAATTAAAGAGCGTTCAATCTGAAACTTTTATGATGTCGTTAGAAAAAATTCAATTATGTATTTCAAAGATACCTCAGTTCACGTGCGAAATTCATGCACATAATCAATAAATTCATATATAGCAGTATTTTGAACATTCTGTACTTTCATGCGTGATTATTCCCGTTTGAGCTGATCATGCCATTTGTTTATATTTTCGATGTAATGTAATTATCCTGAAACTGCTGATAAGTTGGACAAAAATTGATAGAAAAAACGCGATCTTGATTCAAATGCTCCCAATTTTACTGTCTTAAATTATTTGCAATGAAGTTTGTTATCAAAATTTGGAAAATTCCAGATTTCGAAACCTTTTGGAAATGTGGAAATTGTGCGAAAAATCATTCATAATTTAGAAACTTTCGATCGTTCCGAGACGATGTCTATACAATTTTGAGAATATTAGGTTACAAATTGCTGGTATATTTTCAAAAAAAAAAAAAAAAAAAAATGTCGATGACTTTTCATTTTTCGAGCAAAAAATTGACTCGATGCACGCAAGATAACTTAAATTCTTATATCAATTTTTGGGGATGCTCGAAAATTGTCGAAGATTCACCAAAACATCGTACAATTATCAGATTTTCACAATTTCGAAAAATTATCGTATCTATTGGCAGGAATCATAAAAATTCAAACTGTACACAAACATTCGCAACAAATTTTATAACATGCACAAATTTTAAGGACTTAGGAAAATTTTATCAGTATGAATCCAAAAAAATAAAAGAAGAAAATGCAAAATTCAAAATTTATTTCTAATTTCCATTTTTGATATTTTGTATTCTCAGGTATTTTCGGAATACCCGAAAATTGAAAAATTATAATAATGCAACAAAACTAAAGTATGCAACGTTCCAAAGTTAGTCATTTACGTAAATTCATTCCCGAAAAACAGTTCGATTTTAGAGATTTCTGAGTACTTTTGGGAATTTTAAGTTCCATTGTTCGGTTTTTATTCCCCTATAATTTGATACCTTAATTTTTTGCTGAAACCAGAAATCCCGTGGGGAAAAGTGTTCGAGTTGCACGCAAAAAAGGAAAGGACGGTTATTTCTGAATGAAAAAATGTTTTCACACAAAAAACCTCGTTCTTTTCCAAAATTGAATACTTAATTATCTCAGAATTTCCGAAATTGCAGAGTATTTTTCCAAAACTATAAAAAAACTCCATAGGGAACAGGAGGCTGCATTCAAAAAAGAGAAAGACGTTTTTTTTCTTATGTACAAATTTTGCAAACCGTGAAAAGTGTATTTTCCCTGAAAAAAATCGCAAGTTATCCCAGAATTCAAGAAACCATTGGAATTTTTTCATAACCTATGAAGAATTCCTATGAAAAATTCTTTTCTTACGGAAAAAAAGTTCTCAATTCTTTCAAAATTTCCAAAATTCTGTAAAGAGGGTAAGGTTTTTTATTGAATCTTAGAAACCCTTTGTTCAATTTTTTTGTTGAACGTTTTTAAACTTGGGGAACTACAACTACTCTCTCCCTCTCAAAAAAAAAAACGATTTTCAAATCGTATGAATTTTCCATTATCCAAGATATTTTGCGGAAAATATACAATATCTCATAATAAAGAAGAAACCTCCTGAAAAAAAGGGACTAGATTAAAGGAACGAAACTACTTGTTCAATTTTTTTCATATACAAACTCCTCTTAAACTGTAGTGAAACTGTTTCTTTTGAAAATGAATTTAAAATACTCCCAGAATTTCGGAAATTGAAGGATATTTTGCAGAAGCCATAAGAGACCCTATAAGAAATTGGAGGCCCATGCAAAAAATATAAATAAAATAGAATTTGTCTTGTTTCCAAAATATTTTCCAATGATAAGAAATACTTTTTACTCCCCAAACAAATAACAAGTTCTACCAGAATTTGAAATATCTCATAATTTTTCATTCAATCTATAGAAAATTTCATAAAAAATGAAAGCCTCAGGCAAAAAAAAAGAATCATGTTTTTGGATCATGAAAACGCTTCGTTAAATTTTTTTCTAATGAATAAGTTTTTTCCAAGCTATTCAAAAACTGAGTTTGCAAAAAAGAAAGCCAACTATCCTCACAATTTCCGATTTTCAAACATTTTGTCCGAACTCCATAAAAAAGCCCACAATAAATAGGAGGCGTCATGTAAAAAATAGCAGGAGGCTTTTTTCAACAAAAAAACTTTTTCCTTATTCCTCTCCTTTCACAAAATTAAAGATTTTTTCGCGGAAACCATAAGAAACCCCATAATAAAAAGAAGGCCTCATGCAAAAAAGAGAAGGAGGTTTCGTCTTTTCTCCAAAAAATTTTTAAACCATATAAAATACTTTCACTTTTCAAAAAAGTCGCAAATGCTGCCATAATTCAAAACACTCCATAATTTTTCACACAGTCTACGAAAAACCCCATAAAAAATAGAGACCTCAGACAAAAAAAAAAGGAAAAATCATCTGTTCGAATCATGGAAACCCTTCGTTCAATTTTTTTCTAATAAACAAGCTTTTTCCAAACTATTCAAAAACTCATTTCCAAAAAAGAAAGTCAAGTATCTCTACAATTACAAATTTTTAAAAATTGTTTACGAACTCCATAAAAAAGCCTACAAAAAATAGAAGGCCTCACGTAAAAAAATGCAAAATGCTTTTTTCAACAAAAAACTTTCCTCTTGCTGTAACAAAACACTCTCCCCTTCTAAAAAAAAACTCGCAGGTACTTCCAGAATTTTCGAGATTCAAGAATTCTTCACGAAAACCGTAGAAATAAACCCCTTAAGAAAGGGGAGGCCCAAGCATACAGAGGAGAAATTTTTTCAATCGTAAATACGTTCTCTTTTTCAAACAAAAACCCTTTAGGTTTTTCCAAAATGACGGGCGATTTGATTGGATTTTTCGAAAAAAACATTGAACTCCATAATAAATGGGAGGTGCCTGGCCCCTCTTTCAGATACTTTCACCCCCATTCCGCTTTTACCGCGGCCTACGAAGTCGAAACAGTCGCGACTCGCAGTCTCAATTCGGATTCCTAACAGTGTTTACGCATTTTTTAAGTCATTCAGTGCAGACTATTTACGTCAAATTGACTTAATTTAAGTGCTTGTGAATCATTATTATACATTTCTTGGGGGGGAGGGTAAAAAATCGGCGAGGGCGCTGCGATCAAACTCATAAATCCATCGAAGTTCGGGATTATCGTTCTTTCTCGTCGTGGACAGCGAACTAATCACACGGTTTTAACGACGCGGCAATCTGGATTTTCGGACCCTGAAAAAAGGTAGAAATTTTTTTTCAATCATTTATCGTCTTTGGGCATGTGTTTTTTTTTTTTTTTTTTTTTTTTTTTTTTTTTTTTTTTTTTTTTTTTTTTTTTTTTTTTTTTTTTTTTTTTTTTTTTTTTTTTTTTTTTTTTT
>JAPYZK010008595.1:0-16379 GCA_030522785.1 Platygaster equestris | reverse complement strand
AATAACATTTATTATTATGAATAGTGTAAAAAATTCCGAAAATTACAAATAATCTTGATATTGCTTCAAAATGTCCTCAAAATTGTATCCGAACTTATGAAAAAATTTTCATGCAGTTTGTGAAAAATTTTCGAAATGATTGAGAATAGCCAATTCGTCAGGTTTGCATAACTGTTAAAAAATATTCATCAATATTTACGAAATTTTGGTAATTCTGCCTGTATTGATGAATCCCAAAGAATCAACTAATATTCAAGAATTCATGATTTATCTGAATCATCAGATTTTGAAAATCCTCGATATGATTCCAATATTGACACAAATTTTCAAGAATTGAATTATTCAACTTACTGTCCAATTTTTGAAAGAGTTTTTCGAAATTGTGAATGAAAACTCACGGAAAAAATTGGAAAATCGTATTAATGATTGATTATCATGATGAACTCTAGAATAAATTGACGATTTTTGGTATTGATAAAATTACAGAAGTTAAATAATAATTCGAAAAAAAACCGCATTATACAACTTCAAATTTTTCATTTCCCAGTTTCCAGTCCATCGAAAATTCTTTCAAAAACTATGATAAACTACGTCATATTTTATCGGCATTTAGAATATCAATCGAAACTTAATTTTATATAATTAAATTTTCAATGATAACCTTAATTATTACTGTGTATACGTTAAATTGGACAAAAACATACGAAGTACAATAAATGAAGCAACTGAGTCAAAAATAAGAATTCTTTCCATAATTTAAAAAAAAAACAGCATTTGATGGTGAATTCCAAAGAATCAATTAATATTCAAAAATTCATGATTCATCTAAATTATCAGAGTTTGAGAATCCTCGAAATTATTCCAATATTGACGCAAATTTTCAAAAATTGAATTATTCATCCTACTGTCCAATTTTTGGAAGAGTTTTTTGAAATCGTGAATGAAAACTCACGAAAAAAATTGAAAAATCGTATTAATGATCAATTATCATGATATAAATCGACGATTTTTGGTATTGATAAAATGACAGAAGTTGAATAATAATTCAAAAACAAAAAAAATTTATTATACAACTTCAAATTTTTTATTTCCCACTTTCCGAAATATCAATCCATCGAAAATTCTTCCAAAAACTATGATAAAATACTCAAATTTCCGAATATTTTATCGGCATTTAGAATATCAATCGAAATTTTCAATGATAACCTTAATTATTACTGTGTATACGTTAAATTGGATAAAAACATACGAAGTACAATAAATGAAGCAACTGAGTCAAAAATAAGAATTCTTTCCATAATTAAAAAAAAACAGCATTTGATGGTGAATTCCAAGGAATCAATTAATATTCAAAAATTCATGATTCATCTAAATCATCAGATTTTGAGAATCCTCGAAATAATTCCAATATTGACACAAATTTCCAAAAATTAAATTATTTATCTTACTGTCTAATTTTTGAAAGAGTTTTTTGAAATCGTGAATGAAAACTCACGAAAACAATTTAAAAATCTTATTAATGATCAATTATCATGATATAAATTGACGATTTTTGGTATTGATAAAATGACAGAAGCTGAATAATAATTCGAAAAAAAAAACTGCATTGTACAACTTCAAATTTTTCATTTCCCAATTCCCGAAATTTCAGTCCATCGAAAATTCATTCAAAAACTATAATAAAATACTCAAATTGCCGAATATTTTATCGGCATTTAGAATATTAATCGAAACTAAATTTTATTCAATTAAATTTTCAATGATAACCTTAATTATTACCGTGTATACGTAAAATTGAATAAAAACATACTAAGTACAATAAATGAAGCAACTGATGAGCCAAAAATAAGAATTAATCCCAAAATTGAAAAAAAAAAAAAAACAGAAAGTATGAAAACTCCAAATTCAGATTTTCCCAATTCCACATTCGAAGTCTATACTGAAAAATGTCTAAAAAATCAAAAAATCCTAAAACACCTTTAAGAACTTAATCGTGATTCCAAAAACCAACGAAAATCGAATTTCACGTACATCATTAAAATTTTGCATGACCATTATATTATTAAAATTTTTCATGACCATTATACATGAAGTAACCGAAAAACATACAAAGTACGTGAAATGAAGCCATTAGATAAAGGTAAAAAAGGAAATGTATCGATTTGAACGCAATATCGCCGGCCCGATTAGTAGGCAAAAGACGTTTATCAGTTAAATACGACGTTTCCGTGCACAATGGCGGCAATTATCGTGTTAGTAGCTGTATTTTGAAGGCATCCGTCGCTTCGTACCTTTCGCCGTATAATTACGTCTCGTTAAGATCTCATGAGCGGGGCAAAGCCGCTCGCAAACTAAAACGGGAAAGCGGCGAGTAGGCGCGGAACGAAGCGCGTGCTGATTATGGTCCAGCGGCGGATTACAGTTCTCATTACAACGAATTCTTTGCATAGCTAAGAGTCCGATCTCCCCGCGATCCTCTGTTCCCAACCGCACAATCGGGGTGTCTAACGGTCAGGAAACCCGGAAATTCGGCTACTATAAAAATCTGTTGTCCCTGACCGGAAAAATTGGAAAATCCTGGAAGGTTTAAGATACTTTTCGACGGGTAAATTTCTATTTTAATACGAAATTTTCCATAAATCGTGAGATTTTCGATTATTTAAACACATTGTGGGAGTGGAATGTGGAAAAAGTGGAAATAACTGACAAAATCAGAATCGAAAGTACTTTCGTAAATTGAACAATTTCAAGCTTCAAAAATGTGAAGTCTAATACTTGCGAATATTAAAGTTGAAATTTCTAAATTCTGCATTTTAATAGCTCCAAAAATTTAAATTTGTGAAGACTTGAAAAAATCAGAGGTTGGAATTTTTAATTTTTGAAATTGAATTCGAAAATCTGAAGTGTTCGAGAATTGAAAAATATGGATTTTTGGAGTTATTAAGATTGCGTGATTTTTATTTCAAAATTTGGATTCAAAAGATCTGATGATTGAGAAATTTAACTTTTGGATTGGAAATTCAAATGGGAAAATTTCCACAATTCAATTAACTCCAAAAATTCGAATTTGTTGGTTTAAAGACATGAAAAAATCAGATATTGGAATTTGAAATTTCCGTAATTGAATTCAAAAATCTGAAGTTATCAAAAATTAGAAATTAGACATTTTTGGGATCATTAAGATTGCGAAATTAAAATTCCAAAATTTCAAAAGATCTGAAAATTGAGAAATTTAACTTTTGGATTGGAAATTCAAATTACTGAAATTTTCCACGAACATTTTCAAGCTTTAATGATATGAAGTATAAAAACTTACGAATATTATAGTTGAAATTTCTAAATTCTGCAATTCAATAACTCCAAAAATTCATATTTGTGAATTTAAAGACTTAAAAAATCAGAGATTGCGAAATTCTACATTCTTGAAATTGAATTAAAAAATCTGAATTGTTCGAGAATTGAAAAATATAAATTGTTGGAATTATTATGATTGCAAAATTTTGGTTTCGAAATTTAGAATCAACAGATCTGAAAATTGAGAAATTTAACTTTTGGATTGGAAATTCAAATTACTAAAATTTCCGGAAATCGAACATTTTCAAGCTTCAAAAATGTGAAGTATAGGACTTTCGAATATTGAAGTTGAAATTTCCAAATTCTGCATTTCAATAGCTTTGAAAATTAAAATCTGTGAATTCAAAGACTTTAAAAAAATCAGAGATTGTAATTTAAAATTTGTGAAATTGAATTCAAAAATCTGAAGTGTTAAAGAATTGAAAAGTATACATTGTTGGAATTATCGAGATTGCAAAATTTTTATTTTCAAATTTTAGAATCGAGAGATCTGAAAATTGAGCAATTGAACTTTTGGATTGGAAATTCAAATTGGACAATTTCCAAATTTCAAGCTCTCAAAATTCTACCATTACAAGGATTCAAATTTATTAAATTGACGAAATTCGAACTTTTTTAAGTTCGGGGAAATTCGAATTTAAAAACTGTTAAAACTTGAAGATGTCGAATTTTACATTTTTTAATTCTTTTTTGTATTCCGAAATGCAATAGCTCCAGATTAATGAATTCGAAGTACTTAGACTTAAAAAATTGAATTCTGACGTTCTCGAATTTGAATTTGAAAATATAAAATTTCTAAGTTTTTCGAAATTAGTAGTTTTTAATCCATGTTAACAATTTTTTTCATTGGATGTGATAATTGGGAAATTTCTAAATTTTTATAGTGGTGCAAACATTAAAATGACACGAATTTTCAAAATTCGACTTCCAATGATGAGAATTTTGAAATTCTGGAGGTCATAAAAACTTCAGAAATAGTGAAATGTACATTTTCCAACTCTTTTGAATGTTGAAAATTAAAAATTATGAATTCAGTAAATTCAAAGACTTCTCTTAGAAATCGAAGTATAAAATTTTTCTTATTCTAATTCTAAAATTTTTCATTCTTTACAAGCTTAAAAATCAAAACTACGTCAATCACAAAAAGTGTCAAAATTATAAAATTCTCAAAATTAGAGAATTTAAAAATTAAAATTAAAAAAAAAATTCTTTTTCAATCGTGTAACTCAAAAGTTCAAAAATACCCATAAAAAATTTCCTTCCTCGTAATTCAACTCCAACACAAACTTTCACACTGTTAAATTCCAGGCCCAAAACCTTGTCAAAATTCAAAATTTCAAAAACTCTCAAAAACCCCTAGAATTAAAAAACCTAAGACTCTAGAACCTCTTTGAAAAATAAAAAAACCTATTCAAATTACGTGAATCACCCCTACCTTCTCGCGTTCAAAACGTTGCCAGATTTCCCCCAAAAACCAAAAGATAACGTCACGTGTTTCAAATTTTTACGAGACCTCCCCCGTTTTTTATATCTCTTCGCCAAAAAGAACCTTGTAGAAAAAAAAAGTGTGACGAGCGCGTCGCGAGGTACTTTTGGAGGAGACACGATTGTGTCTAACGCGGATGAAAAGGTTTGTCGAATCGAGGGGTCCCCGGGGCGAGAATCGCCACGTACGGATCTTAAGCCGAGAGTCAAAGTTGGTCGATAGAGCGAAGCCGAGTAATGGTAATGCTTTGGACCAAAGCGAAGGTGAGGTCAGGGGGGACGCGTAATCCTTCGACTTCGCTGCCCGTCACGATCCTTTTCGGACGCTCCCAGAATCCGGACGTTTCCAAACGCGTCCCCTGCAGTTTTTTCTCCCTTTCCGCGCTTTGTTTTGCCCCAGGTACGGGTGTTTCGGGCCTTTTCCATCCCGGGATGATGAGTCGGTAATCAAGGATTGTTTGGGGAAATCGGCGGCAGGGAAATTCGTTTCGCCGTTGTGGTAAAGTCTTGGGGATTTCACGGATTTCGGAGGTGATGGGATTTTGGGAGGAATGTTTTGGAAATTCGACGGTGGGGTGGATTTTGTCATTTCTGTTCCGGGGGGGGTTATTAAGAGGTATTTAGGGTACTATAAAGTTTGTTACTTCGGAAAATGATTGTTTATTGACGATTTGTGGGAATTACGGTCCTTAGGGAATTTTTAATTGGTTTTTGTGGATACTTGAGAGGATAGAGGGTGGGAGCCTGATTTTGATAAGGGTCATTTTTGGGCGCATCGGGGTAGAAAAATGAACCTTATTGATATTTTGTGGAAGTTATGAAATTTATTCTGGACTTGAAAAAAATTGAGTTTGTTAGATGTTATTGGTTTTTTTTGGTTTGAATTGAAATTTGAACTAGTTGAACAATTTTCCAAAATTGCCAGGAATTTTTCCAAAATCGTTTCGAACGAAATTATTTTGGTTAGTTCGCAAATTTTCGAGGTTCGTAAGTATTTTTTGATATTTTCGTAAATCTCGTATAACTCGAGGAATTTGACGAATTCAAATGTTGTGGATTTGAATGTTTCAATTTTGGATTCAGTATTTTTTAATGTTTTCGTAAATCTCGTGTAACTCGAGGAATTTGAAAAAATCAAATTTTGCGGATTTGAACGTTATCATTTTGGATTCAGAATTTTGGAAATAATTTTTATTGTCAATCTCGCTCGGTTTTGGAAAATTTTTTTGATTCACGCAATAAATCCGCGTGTTTTTGAAAATATTGAGGAATTTCATTCATTTTCGGAATTTTTGGAAAAATTAATTTTCATTCGAGTTTTTTAAAGAATTTTCTAAATTTTGTATAAATGTTGGCAAGTTTTCTGAAAACTTCAAAAATTTCGGAATTCAATTTTCTAGAGTTTTACGAACGTAAATGATTCATGACTTCTCAATGTTTTTTTTTTAATCTGAGAATTTCTGAAAATTTGTTCAATGGCGTAGGAACTCCATGAAATTCGAAATCGATCATGAAATTCGGAATTTCAGGATAAATTATTTTCACGATTTCATATCGTAAGAAACTTCTTGAAAATTTCGAATTTTCCAGAAGTTCAAAGTCCTACAAACTTATAGAAATGATTCATAACTTTCGAACGTTTTTTTTTCTCTGAAAATCTTTTCTCAAGGCCTGGAAACTCCATGGAATTTGAAATCGATCATGAAATTCGTCACAGGTGTTGACAGTTTTGGCAGAGAATTATTCTTTGTGGTGAAAAATCGTGAAAATATTTGGTTGACGTAAACTCACAGCTGGGGTCCAATCTGTAAAAGTCTCGGGGGTTTTACGGGTTGGAACTGAGAGGATTTCGTATGTCAAAAGTGTCTGGAAATTTCACAGTTTCATGTTTTGGTTGTTTTTATAACGGATGTGTATTTTTGTAAAGCTGTTTTTTGGCGTTTTTTCTCTCATTCGTATTTTCTTGACGTCATTTTACGAAGAATTCGAAAATATTGAGGTAAGATTTTGCGTCACTCAAGGACAGGCACGTTTTTTCGAAAAATTATCGAAAATCATAAGTATGTATCTGCAAAAAAGTTTCAAAAACAAAAAAAATGACTCGATTAGAACCAATGTTTTAAACATTTCAATCCACATTATCACTGTCAATATGGAACATATTTCACAACTGAATCACTTTCGATACACCCGACAAAAAACTTTTGTCCGATCGTGGGCTCGAACCGAAAACATTCGGATCAGTTTTTTCGTACTTTTTTTACCTCGTCAAATGAAGCGACAACTACCCCACGACAGAATCGCCGAGGGGTAGATTTCCGCCTCTTTCTCGGATTTCACGAGGTGCCTAATGGTGACTGATCGATTCGGCGATGATTGCGAGCCCGATCAAAATCGGAGGGGAAAATCACGAGTCATCATTGACCGTTGACTGATGAAGTACGATGAATCCGTAAAAGTGGCAGAGTGATTTGTTACTGTTGCTCCAAATGTCCCGAGTTGGAGAGATTTTTGGAATTTTTCGATTTTTTTTTTGGGAGGGGGGGGGGAGATTTTGGGCGTGCATTCTGAAAATTACGAAATCCAAAATGAGAATTCTCCTGAGTTTTTTGATTTTATTAGATATCTTATTTACATTTACCACGTTTGATATGAGTTTGAAAATTTTTGTTGAAATTGTGGAATTGAACAAGTTTTTTCATTTTTGATTGGGAGCTTCAGTCTTGAAATTTTGGAATCGGAATATTGGGTATTTTTCATAACTTTGAGGAAATATGTTTTTGAATTTTCAAATTCAAGAATCTGATAGTTTTATTTACGAATTTGGATTTATATATTGGCGGAATTTCAAGTTTCAAAATTCTGGAGTTTTGGATTTTGGGTCGAAATTATAATTCGCGGAATTCGAACTACGAATCAAAGAATTCTGGAATTATGAGATTTTGGAATTTCAGAATTTTTACCGATTTGGAATTTTTGTTGGAATCGTCGAATTGGATGAGTTTTGGGTTTTTCCTATTTTTTATTGGGAGTTTCAATCTTCAAATATTAGAATCTAAATAATTTTGAGGAAATATTTTTTCGTATTTTTCAATCCAAGAACCTGATACCTACTTTTATTGACAAATTTGGATTTATAAATTCGCGAAATTTCAAGTTTCAAATTCTGGAATTTTGGATTTTGAATCAAAATTCTATTTTTCGGAATGTGAACATACGAATCCAAAAATTCTGGAATTCTAAGAATTTGGAATTTTAGAATTTTGAATAATTTGTCATTTTTGTTGGAATCGTCGAGTTTGATGAGTTTTGGGTTTTCATCATTTTTTATTGGGATCAGTTTCAGTCTTGGAATTTTATAATCTGAATATTCCCTATTTTTTATAATTTTAAAGAAATATTTTTTCCTATTTTAAACTTCAAGAATCTGTACCCACTTTTATTTACCAATTTGGATTTATGAATTCTCAAATTGTCAAGTTTCAAAATTCTGGAATTTCGGATTTTCGATCAAAATTCCAATTTTCGGAAATCGAACACACGAATCCAAGAATTCAGAAATTCAACGACTTTAAAATCTCAAAATTTCGATCAATTTGTAATCTTGATCCACAAGATTTGTTACATAATTTCCAAATCGATCAATTTTCAGTCAAAACTCTTCCAAATTTCAAAATAAAAAAATTCGGACCCAAAGTTTCAAGAAATCCAAAAAAGCCATAAACTCTGAAACTCAGAATGATAATTCCTCCCCTCCCCCCATTCGGGAAATTGTGTATGCTCGTAAAATTTGAAAATTCCACAGGTACAAAAGTCAAGAGTTACGAGTATACATATATACACGTGTAAATGTTAAAGTTTTTAGTATACTTAATGCTCCTCAAAATTGAGGTTAGTGCAAAATCAGGGCCCCGAAAAAACTGTGATACTCTCGAATTTCCCAAAAAGCGGCAGGGTATCCTCCTGCCCAAAAACCTCCCTTTATTTCACATTGAAAGGGCGAATCGCAAATTCTGGAGGTCCTGGCGGACCAAGGGAGAAAATGAAAATGATATAACACCAGGTAAAAGATAGCAGAACAGCGGGTGCTCTCGATCCGACTCGACCGGTTTCGCCCGGATTCCCTAGGAGTCTAGCCTTCGGGACTCGGCGGGCCCTCTTATTTTTTCCTTTTTTTTAAGTCCCCTCCACTCCCCCCAACCCCCTTGAGGGCTGATTTCTCTTTCTTTTGGTCAGTTAAGTTGTTTGTTACTGGTCACTGGTCTCATATGAGTCACATTATACCGTTGGACTGCTCATCCTGCTCCAAGTTTCGAAAATAAATGTCTTGTGTGATGATTAGTGATCTTTCTATAAGTTTGCGGTGTTTTTTGGAGGTTTCTCAGGGTTTTAGATTTTCTAGGGAAATCTTGGGGAATGGAAGGAGTAGTTGAAAATTTTGGTTTTTTCGTAGTCTATAAACCTTATGAGGAAGGGTTGGTTTTCTTACCTCATTTTACCTCATAAAAAAATAAAAAAACAAAACATTCCGAAACTTAATAATTGGAAACTTCTGAAATTTCTGAAACTTCACTACTTTAGAACTTTGAAATTGCCAAATTTTCAGAACTTTAAACTTTTATTAAAATTTCCGAAACTTTTGAAACTTGATGATTATTCGAAACTTTTTGAATTTACAGAACTTCGATAATTTTTGGAACTTCTAAGCTTCGAAACTTTGAGGATTGTTGAAACTTTTGAAATTTACATAAATAAACATTCGGAAAATTAACAATTGGAAATTTTCATGATTTCTGAAACTTCACAACTTCGAAACTTGAAATTTGAATATTTCCAGAACTTCAAACTTTCTGGAATTTTCGAAACTTCTGGAATTTCCAGAACTTCGATAATTTCATGACTTTTGAGCTTCAAAACTTTCAAATAAGTCAAAACTTTCGAAATTGAATAAAAAAACATTCCGAAATTTCCGAAAAAATTTTCGAAACTTCCAGAATTTCTAAAACTTTGATAATTTTACAACTTTTGAGCTTCAAAACTTTCAAATAAGTCAAAACTTTCAAAATTTCAAAAAAAAACATCCCAAACTTCCAAAACTCCATAATTCTCCAAAACTTCCACAATATCCTTCGGAATATTTTTCGAAAATAATATTATACAAAACAATATAAATAATTTCATATACAATCACATTATTATTATTATTATTATTATTACATCAATAAAAATAATGAAGAACAAAAACAAAAACATTTAATATTACATTATGTTATTATCATTACATTCATTATATTTACAATGCAACAATAATATTACAATATTACATATTTGACATATTTCTTCCATTTTTCCTCCTAACTTCGTCCCCGTAAACAATCATCTTCCCGCGTGGACGTCAAATACACGTCTTTCCTCCTCTTTCTCGCAAACTGGATTGGAATCCAGTTTCGGAATCGAGTTCGGCCGAGCTTTGCAGCTTCCTCAAACGGTCCAAGATAGCCGTTGTAGCTTCTCATCTGCAGGGACAATAATCGAGAAAACTAGCATACGCAAAAGCGAGCATCAGCTGGCCCCCCGACCGTTGCCACTCTTTGAAATTCCTCGTTCTCTCGTCAAACCGCCCGACACCTGAGCATTTCTCGCTTCGCGGGCAAACGGGGGGAAAAGGCTTTAAAAAACGTGAAAATGAAGAAAAAAAAGGGGGGGGGGAGGATTAGATCTTAATTGAAGCGTAATTTTGACGTTTAAATTTCAATGAGCCGTGGCGCGCGTTTAGCTAGCGAAGTTCGAGTCCTCGCCGTTAATTAAATGAGAATTGACGCGTCCTTATTGCGGCGCAGGCGAGTCTTGGCTCGCGAGCGATCGGAGATAATGAAATGCGGCCCAACGGGGCGAGCCGAGCGAATTAATCTGCGAGCTCATCGCTTACTTCTTCCGCGGTTAATTATCGGTCAAACGGGGGAACACAATATTTACCGTGTGCACGGGATCCGGGGTGGCTTTGGGGGGAGGGTGGATTTTTCATGTTGGGGGATGTGATAAAGATTTGGGCATTTTTGGGGATTTGGGAGAAGTGGAGGTTTTGGTGTTGGGATATAGTCGGGAAAGGAAGGGAACTTGTTGGTTGGAATTTTGAAAAACTGGGGAATTTAAGCATTTTCGAGAATTGTTACAATTTTTGGTAGTTTGTGAATTTTGGAAAATTTGGAAATGTGAAAGAATATTTTTAGAATTTTGAAGTTTTGGATATTTTGTGGATTTTGAACTTTTATAAATCTTTGAGAATTTTGAGTGTTGATAATTTTGGAATTGATCGATTTTTTGAGATTTTTGGAAATTTGGGAGATTGTGATTTTCTGGATTCAGGAAATTTTGATTATTTTAGAAATACGAAAATTTTGTGGAGGTTTTGATATTGGGCTGTAGTCGGGAAGGGAAGGGAACTTATTGGTTGGAATTTTGAAAAACTCGAGAATTTAAGCATTTCCGAGAATTTTTACAATTTTTAGTAGTTTGTGGATTTTGGAAAATTTGGAAATGTGAAAGAATATTTTTAGAATTTTGAAGTTTTGGATATTGTGTGAATTTTGAACATTTTAAAATCTTTGAGAATTTTGAAAATGTCGATAATTTTGGAATTGATCGATTTTTTGAGATTTTTGGAAATTTGGGAGATTGTGATCATTTCAGGATTCCGAAAATTTTGATTATTTCAGACATACGAACATTTTGGGAATAATTGGGAGAATCTAAGAAATTCTGAACATCCGAAAATAATGAGCATTTTCAAAACTTTGAGGATTCCGAAAAATTTAGAGATTTATCAATATTTCGATAAATTTTTAGATTCCGAAATTGTGGGAATTCCAAACATTCCAAAAAAATTGAAAATTTTTGAAAATTTGAGAATTTTAGTTATGTTAATTATTTCGGAACATCGCAAATTTTGGAATTTTCGAAAATGTTGGGAAATCTGATTTGTTTCAAATTCTAAAAAATTTGATGGTTTCAAGAATTCCCAAGAATTTTTTAGATTTTTACTCATTTATAAATTCTGTCAAATTTGGAAGCGAAAAAAATTTCCGGAATTTCTCAGAATTTTGTATATTTTGTGAATTTTGAACATTTTGCAAACTTTGAGAATTTTTATAATATATTGAAATTGATTGATTTTTTGAGATTGTTGGAAATTTTTGAAATGACGATCATTTGAGAATTCCGAAAATTTTGATTATTTTGTAAATACGAAAATTCTGAGAATAATTCAGAGAACCCAAGAAATTCTGAAAATCCGAAAATAATAAGCATTTTCAGAATTTTGAGAATTCCGCAAATTTAGAGATTTACCAATATTTTTATGAATTTTCAAATTTCGAAACTGTGGAAATTCCAAACATTCCAAAAAAATCAGAAATTTTCAAAATTTCAAAAATTCCGAGAACTTTGAATAATTTTCTTACTTCTGCAAATTTTGAAAATTTTTAGTACGTTGATTATTTTGGAACATCGAAAATTTTTTTCGTTTTTTACTAGTTCATAAATTTTGAACAATCTGGAAGAGACGAAATTTTCATAAATTTCTCAGAATTTCGAAATTTTGAACATTGTACATTTTTAACATTCCGCAAATTTTAAGAAATTCGAAAATTTTGAGAATAGAGAGAATCCGAGAAATTTTAAAAATTTGAAAATAATAAGGCACTTTTTGCATTTTTTCTGGTTTTTTGAGATAAAATTACTGCAAATTTGTCCCAATAACCACAAAAATCAGAGCCTCGTTTTCGCTGATTCGACGAGTGCATCATTAAAACTTGGGTTTATTTCCGAAAAAACCGGGTTCGTTTTTTGGGAGACGTCAAGTACGAAAATGTACAGGTGTCCGGTAGTATACTAATTTGGCGTTGAATTACGATGATTATAGCGAGCGATTGCAGGGTACCCCGATGGGGGCATTGTACGCTAGCAATTTTGACAGAAAAAGAAACGCCGCATTTTTATTGGTAGCCACACTCACGCGAGTCGAGAGTTTTACTTGTTTTTTGTATTTTTGAATTCGTGGCACGATTCAGACGGTATTAAAAGTAGAATTAATTAATTATTCAATGACATACAAAATTTATGTTAATTACAGTTTTATTAAATATGTAAACAAATTGATGATTTCGACAAAATTTATAATTCTCTGTTTTCTAGATTCGTGAATTGCTAGAACTTTTAAACTGTTCTATTCTTAATTTTTTATTCAAGTTTCAAATTTTTGCGTTTTGACATTCGATTCGTACTTCTTTCGAAATCGAACTCAGAAATTTTCAGTTTTATAGATTGGCGAATAACGAGTTAAATTTGTTTTTTAAGTTTTTAAAATTTGGAAGTTTTAGGAATTTCGAAAACTTCGAAATTTTGAAGAACTATGAAGTTCTGAAGTTTCAGAAGATTCGGACATTTTAAAGGTTGTAGAATTTTGAGGTTTTGAGGATTTTGAAGAACTTCGAAGTTTCAACGAAATTTGAAGTTTAATAGTTTTCGAGTTTCAGAGATACTGAAATTTTGAGGTTCTGAAGCTGATAAGTTTTGAAATGAATTTTTGAAGTTCTGCGATTGGGAAGTTTTTGAGAATTCGAAGTTTTGAACAATTTCGAGATTCAAAAAATGTTGGATTTTGTGATTCTAAAAAGTTCTGGAAATTCTGAAAGCTCTATAGTTTTGAAAATTTTTGAAGCTTTGGATCTCAGTAGTTTCACAAGTTCTGAAATTTTGGTGTTTCGAAGTTTCGGAAGCATTGGAATTTTAAAGTTTTTACCCATTTTTATGAATGTTTGGGTTTTATAATTAATATTTTAAAGTTGCGAAGTTCAGAAATTTCGAACTTTTACAAAATTTGGAAAGATTCCGATGTTTTGAACAATTTTTATCTCTAAAAAGCGTTGATTTTTGAGATACATGAAGTTCTCAAAATTCCAAATTTCTAAAGTTTTGAGTACAAATTTTTAAGCCTTTGAATCTTAGGAGTTGTTCCGAAGTTTCGGAAGTATTGGAAGACTTGGAATTAATAAGTTTCGATAAATTCGTATGAAATCTCGAAATTTTCAGGTATTCTAAAGTTGTGAAGTTTAGAGATTCCAAAGTTCTTCAGAATTCGAAAAGATTTCAAAGTCTCGAACAATTTTGACGACAAAAAATGTCAATGTTTAGGATTCCAAAAGTTTTTGAAATTCTAAAAATTCCAAAAATTCCAAATTCTTAAACAATCTCAAAGCTTCAAATCTCCAGAGTCCCAAAATTTCGAAATTCTGGTGTTTCAAATTTTTCGAAATGTTGGCAGTCATACGTTTCGCCATTCGTTCCTTATTTTCAATTGTAATTTCAAAACTCAAAATCACCATGTTCCTAACTTTCAAATTTGGACATTTTCATATTACATTTTTCAAAAATCAGTACCAAAATTTCAGAACTCCAAAATTTGATGAAATCCACGCTCAAAATCTCTGGATCACAAAAATAATTCGTAAAAAAAAAAAAAGAATCTTTCATCAACCTCCAAATTCCTAAAAAATCACCTATACTCGACTCCAACCAAAAAAAAACCCAACCTAAAACCTCATCGAATTTTTTTCGAGTAGTTTCGGGTAGGTCGAAAAAACTCGTGACGAAACAAACACAGGAGATGAAAAACCCAACGAGAGTTTGAAAGCCGAATCAAAACGAATTATCATTCCTCTTTATTAAAACCCAACGTCGATTTTTCTTTTTTTCCGTATTTTTTTTATTTGCGCCGGAATCCGGGGGAGGGGGAGGCAAGAGCGAATAATGATATTAATCAGGGCGGTCTTCGGCTTCCTGAAAATTGCCGGCAGGCTCAATTTCTCACTTAAAATCTAATTAGGCCCCGGCCTTCGGTGCTCGGCCAATCCCCGGGTTAGATCCGAGCGCGCCGTCTCGCAAATTTGACCCCGGGATAAAAAGCGAACCTACCTATAAGACCCACTTTGCGAAATTGCAGTTTCCTGGCGGCCCTGGCGCATCTCGCATACCACGGAGCCCGTTTCCACGCGTTCCGGTTCCTCCTCGATCTCATACGTACGAATCGGTCGTGTATCTAGTTTGAGAGTGGAAACATGGAAATCGGAAAATTTTGGTTTTTTGGGGGAAATCGGTTGAGTGAGCAAGAATGGTGTTTTGGAGATGATGGGTGATGGAAGTTGGGGCGGAAATAGTATATTGTGTGACTAGTGGGAGAAAGAGGAGATTCCTCGAGCGTGGAGATTGCCTCACGAGCGCAGCGAGTGTGGCAAAAAAATCATAAACTAACATAAAATAAAAATTGCCTCCAGTCGGCTACAGTAAAACGATTGAAATGATTTTTCAATAAATTCTCAATTTCGATATTAAACAACTCAGCAGAGAACGTCAAATGAAAATGAAAAAAATAAATAAATAAAATAAAAAATAGAAATAATATAGGTACACATTTTCCAAAATAAAGATCCAAAATTATCTCCGAATTCCATCGTCCATTCGAAATCAACGTAGAATGTCCCAAAAGCACTGAAATTCTCCCGTACCAGCATCTAAAAATTCCACACTCCAAACTATTCCAAATGAAATTCCCCTAATCGAAATAACTCCCCAATGATCCAACCTGCACCTCATCCTTCAAACCAGCGTACAAAAAACCCCATAACTCACCCAGCCAGACAGCAACTCCCAAAAAAAGGGAAAAAAGAAAAAATGCGAATCGTCACCCACCGATTAGCCCACGAGAAAACCTCCCGAAACAAAAAGTCATCGTTGTGACACGGGCACCGGCGTATATCCAGGACGTTACAAAACACTCGTTCACGGAACAGCGTGAAATTTTCGTAGCCCGCTAAATCAGCGAAATCAGCCGAGTGGGCGAGAAAGATTACGCATTTTTTACCCTTTTCCCTTTCGGCTCGGGGCACGCGTTGTTACTACAACGCGAACGCCTCCTTGTGGTCTTGGCGGTCCTCCGTTTAACTCGTTTCCAACGTCGTGTCGATGGCGTATCGTGCAATGTTTCGTAATTTTTTTCGCCTTTTATACGACGACGAGTGAGTATGAGCTCGCTATAGGCTATAAGGGCTAACAAGGCGATTACTCATGCCTCCCATAAGGAGAAGTTACAAGCGGGTTCGAAGGTTTATTGCGGCAAATGGCGAAATTTGTTCCCCGCTAACGATCGATGCCGCGTCGAGCTTCGGTTGCGCTTGTACCAACTATATTACTATTAACAACAATTACGTTACGCGTGCCGTCGAGGCGACATTGTGGACGCGGCGCGATTCAGCCGGGGGTCTATTACGATAATAATTTCATGTGAAATGATATGAAATGAAGTGAAGTTCGGTGAAGTCAGAATTTTTCACTTCTCGTGTTCACGTCATTTCCGCCATATTTCATGATTTTTTTATTTCTTGCCTCGTACTTTGTTGACGAAGGACGAGTGTTAAGCATTTTGTGATTCAGAAATTCCGAAACAGAAAAAGACATCTTCAAAAAGAAAAAAATCTGGAATATTG
>JAPYZK010008591.1:0-12389 GCA_030522785.1 Platygaster equestris | reverse complement strand
ATCTTGCTTCATAATCCTCCTTAGAGTCGTTCCACTCACATTTAACTCCTGAGATCGGCGGCGATACGACGTATTTGGGTTATCGGCAACACTTTTTTTTACCGCTACAACAACTTCATTGGAGCGTCGCGGACGCTGTCGAATAGGAACCTGGCAAGTTGCTACAGACCCGTACTCAAAGAAATTTTTCACCAAACAACGAATTGTCTTGTTTGTAGGCGCCGTATGCCTGCCATATTTTTTACGATAAGCACGCAGTTTTCACAATTGAACGATCGTTTTCAATGTAAAGCGCTACGATTTTAGCGCGTTCTTTCGGTGTGTATCGACTCATAGCTAAAATGGCACTGAATGACGTTTCAGAATTGTGTTTATCTGTCAAACTCGGCTGAAAAATGGCGGAGTTATTCAATGTTGAAATAGGGTACGTCCATATGGCGCACCCTGTACTTTATTCAACAACCGCGAAGAATAGGTGATTTCGGGGCCCGCTGAGAGGAGAGGAAATAATGGATTACCTGATTGCCGCAAAAATTGCCTTGAGAGCTTAACTATGAACACCAAGGCATTAAAAACCAATTATCGCCTTCTTTGCTTTGATTTTCTTCGGGATTGATTATGACCGTATTCGACACTTTTGTCAACAACAACAAAAACGTTGCAGTAATTCACAGTTTTGTAATTTTGTGGTTAGGGTTGGGGAGTTGAATGTTTCCCCATTTTTTGTTTTTCGTTTTTTTCATCAGTTTTAGAATGTTCCAAGTTCTGAAAGTTTTGCCATTTTGAAAATACTGGAATTTTCAAGTTTTGATAAATTATGAAGTTCCGAAAGTTTGGAAAATTTGAAAAGTTCGTTAATTTCCTAATTTTGATACATTATGAAATTTCGAACGTTTCAGAAATTTTGAAAATTCGTTAATTTTCAAATTCTGAAGAATTAAAAAAAATGGTCAAGTTTTGCAGTTGAAAAGCTTCAAAATTGTTGGATGTATCGAAGTTTTGGAAATATTGAAAATTTTGAAGTTAAATTAAGAAGTTTTCAAATTTTCCAAGTCTGTATAGAATTCGGAAGAATTTCGAAAAATTGTTAAGTTCCAAGTTTCTGAAGTTTCATACTTTTCAAATTCTTGGAAGTTTTAAATCATTCCCAACTTCCGAAAAGCTGCAATTTTCGACGTTTTAATACATTTGAGTTAAAGGATTTCAATTTTTCGAGATTCTGTCAGTTTTAGAAATTGGTAAAGTTTTCAAAATATGTAAAAAATTTCAAAATTTCGCGCGAAGATTTATAAAATTTCTATGTTTCGAAAAATTATAAAATTCTCAATTTTCGGAAAATTTTGACAATATGTATAAATTTCCACATTTTATGTTTTTCAACGATTTTCGAATAACTTCGAATTTCGAAAGTTGTTTTAACCTTGCTGAAAGTTTCTAAAATAAAAAATATCCAATATTAAGTCCCGAAAATGTCTAATAAAAGTTCGAACTTGAGATAAAAAAGTTGCAAATTCGGCACAATTTGTCAATTTGTTATGCACAATTTGTTGCAATTCTAAAATGATCATACATTTTCTATAAAATTTCATTCTTTTATAAAACTGATATCAAAACTTTTATACGTGCAATATTTTAAAAGTGATTGCATAAAAATTGCATAAAAATCCAAGAGTAAAAAAAAAATGTTTATAGAGTTTTTATGAAATCACTTCATAAAAATCGCACATGTTATAAAAAATTTATAAAAGCTGCATACAATCAACCTTATAAAATGTTAATTTTTTTTACAAAAAGTCCTTAATAATTTTTCAAGTTTTTTATAAAAACTAGAATCACTAGCATACGTAGAATTATAATTTAAAAAACGTATATTCTCGTATTTTTTACTTTTTCCGTAATTATGACTCAGGATAAACCATCCCCGAAATCTATAAAATTCATTCATTTTCAATAACGACGATAAATATGAATAATATGAATATAATAACAAATAATAATATAAATCGTTAATATTGCGCGCGATGAACAGTTTGTTCAAAGCAGTTATGTAGAAAAAAATTACAAACTGGAAGGGGAAAGTGTCCCGTCTTGGCTACGCCTTTGGGTAAAGGAGAAAACACTTATTTTGGAATTTGGCGTGGAAATTCATATGCAGAAGTGTGTTATCTTCATACAAATTACCAGTTGGCCATCTTCGCACTCGATTTCGACCTCTTCCACTTTGATGTTCTCAATTGTATCCCTTGCCGAGTGGAGATCTCCCTCTGAAAAAATTTTCAATGTTGTAATTTTGTGACCGCGCGCTTTTTAATGTTGCTAGACTAGAAGAAATGAAATTCTGAACTAGTGTAATAATAATTTTTTCGAAATTTGTAAGTGTTGAAAATTATTTAATCTTTCTGAATTGGAAATCTCCCAATTTGGAGATACTAATATTATATTAATATAATATTAATACTATAATGTCACAAAAATCGAAACAATTATGAAATGGCTCTAAAACGTAAAAAACATCAAATTTAATTACAAGTTCTGAAAATATGCAATTTTCAGTATGCAATTTCCGAGACTTTTTAATGTTAGGAAATCTGGAATTTAGAATATTTTTCGAGCACGAAATTCTGAATTCTCTAATGCAAATGAGAAAATTAAAAAATAGATTAATTTGAATTGAGAAAACTCAATATCCGAAAATTAATGAACACTCTAAGAATTTTTTAATTTAAAAAATCGGAAATTATATAAATCCAAAAATTTTTTTTCATGAATTAAAAGTTTGGAAATACTATACAATCTAATTTATACGTATTTCCAAAAATCCCTATGATTTTTAAATTATATAATTAAATAAATTCGGTTCTTACAAATTTTGCAAATTTTGTGGATTGTTTCAAATTGAACTCTCAAATCGCAGATAATTAACAGAAAATAATTCTGAAATTTTAATGTAACAAATTGATGATTCCAGAATATATAGATTTTGATCTGACAAAATTAAGTTTTAGTAACTTGAGTAAAAAAACTTTGGAATGACGAAAGTGGAATTGAATTTTTAGCAGCTTTTAAACGTTATTCTGTGAATTGGGACAAATTTTCGAAATATTTTTGGAAGAAATTTTGTCTTTAGAAATTTCTTAGACTCTAAAATGTTATAAAATTTCAAATTTGGAACTTTTTTAGAGCATGAAATTCTAAATTCTCTAATACAAATGAGTTAATAAAAATATAAGTGATTTAAATTGAAAGAACTTGAAATTCGAAAATATATGCACCAACTGGAAATTTTTCAATTTCAAAATTTGACAAAATAAAGTTTCAGTAAGTTAAAGACAAAAATTTGGATATTTCAAAAATTGTAAAAGTAAGTAGAATTGAAAAATCAAATTTTCAGATTTACAAAATTCAACAGATGAATTTTTTAATTGCTTAATTATTATTGGGGTTTTCAAACATTATATTTACTTTTCATGATTCTAGAGACAAAATTCTGAGATTCGAAAATACCAAGGATAAATCAATTTATAGGTAGGACGATTATAAATGAATTATAATTATTATTGTAAATTATAATAATACTGATTTTGTAAATATGTATCCAAAGATTTTACATGATTTCAATAAAAAAAATTCTTCATTTTGGATTTGAAAAATCACAGATTTTCTTACTGGCAAAATAAAACTTGAAATTTTATAACATGTTCTACAAAAGATAATTACTTTGGAACTTGAAAATTTCTTTCCAAAAATAATCTTCTTTGAAAAAATTTCAAGTTTTGAATTTTTGCTAGAGATTTACCTTTGCAGCATAGAAAAAAATAATAAAAATACACTCAAAAAATTAGAAGAATAGAAAAACTGAACAAAAATAATAAAAAAAAGTAAGTCATATAAAATGTATTATTTTTGAATCATTCAAGAAATTGAAAATTTTCACAAGTCCACGAAATCTGAAAAATTAAAACATTTTAGAATTTAAAAATAATTTGAAGATTCTAAGAATTTCAAAAGTATCAAAAATTGTGGAAATTTCAAAAATGTTGTGAAACTCCAAAACCTTCAATACCTAATTCAAAATATGGAAAAGTTGGTTAATTCTTAAAATCAAACATATCAAAAAATTCAGAAGATATTACCAAATTTGAAAAACTTGAAAATTTTAAAGTCCAAAATTCACAAGAATCTATAATTTTTCAAAACTCTCAAAAATACCTGAATTTAGTACAATTTCAACATTTTTAAACAGTTTCTATCTCTACTTTCTTGCAGCTCTATTTTTCCAAAACCATAAAAAACCAATCATCAGTTTTTTCCATTTTGTCTCAATCTGCTACTAATTAAAAAAACAAAACCCCAACACGATCGTACTTTCAATCATAAAACCTCCCAATTTTTCTTCCATAACGATATCATCCATTTTCACATAATGCGTATGCGGCTCAATTTCTTTCAGTGTCGTAAAATTCTCTCCGCAAACATCGCAATTCAACCCATTCTCCTTATTATGCACGCCGACATGTTTCTTCAAATTCCTGAACATCGAAAAAGTCGATTTGCAAACATCGCATTCATACAGTCTTTTCCCACCATTCTTCATGTGCAACTGGAGGTGATGTTTCAAAGAACATGCCCGCGTAAAACTGTTCTCGCAAACATCGCACTCGTACTGTCTTCCCTCATAACGAACAGGCGAGCAAAATTTCTGATTGTTGCGAACAGGCGAGCGAAATTTATGATTGTTGCGAACAGGCGAGCGGAATTTCGGTTTCTTAATCTCGTGTTTCTTCGAGTGATATCTCAAACTACTCAACGTTCGAAAATCCATGTTGCAAAGATCGCAAGTATACGGTTTTTCCCCTGTGTGAATCCGCATATGATTTTTGAAATCGCGGGATTGCCGGAAAGTTTTCCCGCAAACTTCGCATTCGTACGGCGTTACATTGGCGTGGGATAGTAAGTGATACTTCATGTTTCCCTTTTGACGGAAGGTTTTTTGGCAAATGTCGCACTTGTACGGCTTTTCTCCGGTGTGTATCCGCACGTGAATTTTCAGATTGGATAAATGTGCGAAACTTTTGTCGCAGTAATCGCATTGGAAATACTTTTCAACGTAAGCGGGCGCAGGTCGGTTTTGCGGTTTTCTACGACTGCTTTTGCGCTTTGGTAATTGAGAGTATTGTCGTGATGGTTTGTTTGATATTTGGTGGTATTTTGGGTCTTTCATGATGTTTATTTACGGAATTTGCGTTATGCCGCGCGCCGGGAAGACAATAACAACAAACTGTCGGCGAAAACAATAATAATAATAATGCACAAGCATGCATAATCGTCAAACCGTCAAACGAGAATTGTCAGACATAAAGTTCTTGTTTATGGTGGCATATCAAGTCGAAACAAAACATCAAAACCAGTGTCACCAACTTAATAATATCAATGGGGTTTTTTTCTGAAACTAGACATGATGTGCTACCGCTCGCCTGCATTTTACGATTATAATTTCTTCGAATAATTCCTATACATGCTATTACAAATGTCAATGGATATTTCATACTTTATACATGGATTTCTGACAATTCCTATCGATTTTTATCCATTCCTATGAATTCCATCGATTTTCGTAAATATTCATCAATTCCCACTAATTTCTATAATTCCTATAGATACCTATGAATTCCCATCAATTACTATTGATTTCCATTTATTTGCGTCAATTTCTACTATCAATTCCCGATTACTATGGATTCCTACCGACTATTATCATTTATTTTGATGTATTTCCATCAATTTTCATCAGCCCCCATCAAATTTAATCAATTTGCATTAATTTAAATCAATTCTAATCAATTCCCGTCAATTTTCAAGAATTTATATAAATTTCTATCCATCATGCACTATTAATATTCATCGTTTCCTATGAATTCATATGGATTCCTATCAATCACTATTAATTTCCATTTATTCTCGTCGATTTCTATCAGTTCCTATACATTTTCGTCGATTCCTTTAAATTCCTATCAACGACTATCGATTCAACCATCCAGTCCCATTATTTTTTATTAATTCCCATTTATTCTCATGAATTCCTATCGATTTTCATGAATGATCATTAATTATAATATACTACTGTTTCCATACACTCCTATGAATTTTTTATTAATGCCCATTTATTCTGATGAATTCCTATCGATTTCCATGAATTCTCATTAATTATAATATACTATTGTTTCCATTCATTCCTATTAATTTTTATCAATTTCTACCAATTCCCATTGATTTCCATGAATTCTCATGAACTCTAATCAATTTCGCCCTAGTAATTTAGATTCTTATAAAAATGGACAAAATTCTTATAAGCTCCTAAATTTTCTTATAAGAATTCCATTTTTTATAAGACGACCTAGGTCGATAAGAATCGTAAAACTTATAAGAATTTTATAAGCTTATAAAATTCTTATAAGTTTTACGATTCTTATAAGGTAATCTTATAAGAAACTGGAGTTTCTTATAAGAATTTTTAAAAATTTTCTTATTAAAAACTGTTTTTATAAGAATTTTCAGAAATGTTTTTATAAGAAAAAATTTTCTTATAAGAATTTCACATTCAATTCTTATAAGAAAAGTGAACTTCTAATATGGTCACCTTATAAGAATCCTTGAACTTATAAAAATTTTATAAGGCCACCTTATAAGAAATGAAATTCTAATAAGAAAATTTCATATTTTATAAAAATTTCCTTGATTCTTATAAGAATCGAAATTACTAGGGCGATTTCTATGAATTCGTTTATTTGCGAATTACGAAAATGTAACCATCTTCGAATAATTGAAAAATTAAAAAAATTAGTTCAATTTTCATCGGACGTGTTTACTACTTCAGGAACGTGAATTTTACTGTTCGATGCATAAATTTAATGACATCAGAAATGAAAATATTATAAAAATACTTTCATTCAATGAATTTAGAGCATCCAAATCCGGCTGTTTTAAATTTTTTCAAAATTCCCGCGCGTTGTTCAGAAGTACAAAGGATACAAGGGATACAAAAGATTCACATCAAAGCACGTTGTGTTTTTTTGTGCCCATGCACCGACACACAATGCGCAATGCAATGCACATGCAAATCGCGCATGCAAACAAAAAGAATAGAAAAGGGGAAAGCAAAACAAATATAAAATATGAAATGCAAATGTATACATATTTCGCGAAAAAATAAATTCGACATTGTGATGTCCGGGAAGTGTGAGTAAGTCCTAATATTAATAGTGCTTTGCAATTCGTACTAGTCTGTGGTGCGTGCAATTGACGACGATGGCAGCGAAATTGAAAAATTTTGATCTCCCGAGTTCCGCAAGCTCTGACAGGTACACGTTCACCAACATAACCTATTGCGAAATTATTTCTTGCAGCCGAAGTTTTCGGAAGCTGTTCAATATTATCAAAATGATATTATGTTCCTCAGTTTTTTGGATAAAAATAAATCTTGCTTTTGATGCCATGGGCTGCCCTTCGATTATGCAATGATAAATTGTGCAAAAAACGACATTTCGACTCTCCTGCTTAAAAATAGTATATTTATATTACATACGATCTTTTTCGACAGTGAAGATATACATTAGTTAATCGATTTATTTTTGTTGACAGTGTATAAACACAGTTTTTATTTTGTGAATGTTCAGTTTCTGTAGGGAAGAAATTGTTTTAGATATCTGATGATTTTTTGGGAAAGTCAGGAAAAAATTATTTTTCGATGTTTTTGGAATTTCGAAAGTTTTGGAAAAAAATTATTTTTTGATGTTTATGGAATTCCGAAGGTTTTAATCGTTGACTTTTCAGTTTTGGAGGAACGATTTTTTCATTTTTGAGATTTTTGAATTGTTTAATTCCCAAATTTGATTGTCAAATTTCAGAGTTTTAGATTTTGTATTTTGATACTTTTTTGTTAGTGTCTTTTTTAGTACGTATTTTTTTGATGTTTTCATTTTTGGATTATAATTTTTAAATCATAGTCACTAAATCAGTTTTTTTTTTGTATTCGCTGAAATTCGAAAATTGTCATTTTTTTACTTTCAATTTTTATTGAATACTAAAATATTAAAACAATTTGTAATTTATGATAAATTTTTTTTTGAATTCAATTGAAAAACATTTATATCTAATTTATTTGGAAATTTTGAATTTTATATTGCATAATTTGTAATTAAATAACTTAAAGTTAGGAATATTAATTTTAAAAAAATGTCAATTTGCTTAATATTTTTTATAATTTTTTTTCATTATCATATGTATATTTTTTCATATATTATACATATAGTTATTATTTTCTTTATATTAAAATTTTTTTCTGAAAAAATATCAATTTTTTGAACATTTCAAAGTACAAATTGTTTATTTTTATTACATTTGAATTTATAAATTATTACTTTGAACTTCAAAATATTCATACTTTTTTATTTTTGTTTCTCCATCTTGATAGCACGAAATTTATGAGTTTCGAAATAAATTTTTTTCAACTTCAAAATAGGTATTTAACATTTTTTATTATTTTCAGAATCTAAATTCTCAAATTCTAAATTAAAAATTAACGAAGTAAGAAAAGTAAATTCATAATCATGAAATATAACCGAACTTTTCAATTTCCGAATTTTAATTTTAATTTTTCTTACTTTAGAATATCGAATTTTGTGTAACTCAAGTCTATAAAATATTCCAAACTTTAAAATTTTTAAGTATTTATGATTCAGTCACATTCAGATACAATAATGATAATTCAAATTGAATAATATTGGTAATGATATTCAATAGTTTGAAAATATTTTATAATTTTCAACAACATTTCGATTATATTAATATGATAATTCAATTTCATGAAATACTTTATTTTATTTATTTAATAATGTTGAATCATTTATTCAATAATATTTAATAATTCGAAAAATAATCTTTCATTATTGATAGTATTTCATTTGACAATTATAATTTAAATATAAATATTAAAAAAAAATTTTTCAATAATATTCAATAATTTATAGAATACTATCAAATAATTTACACATTTTTTATAACTTGATAATTGATTATATTTCATTTAATAATTATAATTTCAATATATAATCGATAAGAACTTAATTTTTTAAATTATTCCATAGTTTGTGTTAATATTTCGATTCTTTTAATTATTTAATCATTTAAAATTATAGTGTTTTATAATTCATACAGTAATATTAAATAATATATCAAATAAAATTGAATCATTTATTTGATAATATTGAAAAATTATAATTCTATGATATTGAATCATTTATATTATAATAGTAAATAATTCAATAATTTTTTCTAACTTGATAATCCATAATATTTTATTTGATGATTATAAGTAAAATATATAAACAATACGAACTTAATTTTTCAATAATATTCCATAATTTCTGATGACAGTTCAATTATGTAAATTATTTAATTATTTGATTTTTTTGTATTTCATAATTATTAAAGCAAATTCAATAATTCATTAGATAATATTTAGTTACTTGAGAATATTTAAAAATTGCATAATTAATAATATTCTACTTCATGATTATAATTTAAATATATAAACAATAAGAACTCAATTTTTCAATAATATTACACAGTTTTTTATTATATTTCAATCATCATGATTATTTAATCATTCAGTTTTTCAGTATTTTATAATTTATTTAATAATATTTAATAATTTAATTATATTCAACAAATAATTTTCTATTTTTATCCGATAGTCATAATTTTAATTTGAATATTAAAACAATAAGAACTCATTAAAAAATAGAGAAATCAAATGAATTTGCCAAACAAATTAAATCCAAAACCCTGGAAACTTGAAAATTTTGAAATCCACAAATATAGGGTGTAATCCTTGAAATTACGGTCCTCAGCGGCCATTTCTCAGACCGAAATTTCAAGGATTACACTCTGTGCAACAATTTTGAAAAGAAAAGAAAATACTAGTTTTAGAAATTTCCAATATATCACTGATTTCAGTGATAATGGAGCCGAGGATTTTTTGGAAGACAGAGAAATTTGCTTTTCTGACGACGGGGCAGAAGATGATCGGCGAGCTGAAATTTCAACTCCCACGTCTCCCTTGCCGCGACCTCCGTCCACCGGTGAGTACAAAACATAGTGTCAGGTGATATGGAATTCGTCCCACTCAAGCACGTAGCCAGGGAGGAAGGGATTCTTTTATTAATCTACGCGTCTTTTTAGTGCCAACATTTCGAAGTTTGGTAACTATAGGCCTATCTGCTGTCGCTTTCGAGTTATAAACAATATAATGTGTAAATTTGCTGTTTTTTGCGAAAGATACGATAACGTCCGAACCGTTTGACGGATTTACTCCATTGCTATATTTTGAGGTTTGGTAATTAGGGGTCTATCTCCAGTCGTTTTCGAGTTATAGACGATTTTCCGCGGACAGCTGAAGTAGACAAAATGTCATATTTCAATACCAAGAATTGTTCGATGTCGACATTTAGAAGTGTCTATGAAGCTACAAAACCCATTGAATTTCATTATCGTGTGTTTGAGTGTCGTAACGGTCGATTTAGGCTAGATTTCGTGGAATTTCGGAAAAATTGCAAACTTTGACATACCATCACTCGCGAACGGACGCTCCGACCCTGTCGATTCTTTCATCAATCTACGCGTCTCTTCAGTGCCAACATTTCGAGGTTTGGTAACTAGGGGTCTATCTCCAGTCGTTATCGAGTTATAGACGATTATCTGCGGAAGGCTAAAATAGACAAAGTATCATATTCTACTATTAAGAGTAGCTAGATATCGATATTTAGGAGCGTCTTCGAAGCTATAAAACATATGAAGTTTCATTATCAAGTGTTTGAGTGTCGTAACGGTCGATTTAGGCTAGATTTCGTGAAATTCTCCAAAATTCTGGAAAATATAAAAAATCTAGCACATTGCAAAATAGATATTTTTGTATCAAGGACTTGAGGCGTATCAAGGACTTGAGCCAAATCTCGTCCCGAGGCGCAGCCAAGGGTCGAGAGGCTTTATACATCGTCGAGGGCGGAAAAGTACGCCTCAGGTCCGTGGTGCAAACAATATTTTTTGAAAAACACGCACTGAATATGCGTAATGAAACAGCGTATTGAGGGGGGATATTTGCGACGCGGTGCACCGCGAACCTATAAATGTCAAAACAATGTGGACTATATTGTCCCTGTTTTTAGCGGACTTGAGGAACAAAAGTAGGACTTGAGGAACGGCCATAGGTAAAATACCAAATCGCCGGTCGTAAATGGACGTCCTCAATGCGCTATTTCAGGGGCTCGAAGCGTCTGTTCAGTGCGTGTTTTGCAAAAAAAAAGTACATTCAGAAAAAAATAGTAAACAATACTGATTTTCATGAGTGTCAAAGTTTTCGAGAAACTTGATAATTTTTAACATTTCCAACATTTCAATATTTTCAACAATTTTGGGAATTTTCAGAGTTTGGGGGATTTCGAGGATTTTACAAGTTTTTAGAAGTTTGAAAATATTAAACAGTTGAACAATTTTGAAAATTTCGAAGTTCTAAAAAAGTTTTAAGAATTCTGGAAATTCACAATTTTTTCATAATTCTTGAAATTACGACAATTTTACGAATGTCTGACATTTCGAGAAACTCAATAATTTGGAGTATTTTCAACATTTCAAGATTTTTAACAATTTTGAGAATTTTTAAAGTTTGAAGTATTTTGAGGATTTTGGAAGTTATTGGAATTTTGAAAAGTTCGAGAATATCAAAATTTTCGTGAATTTCAGAGATTTGTAAAAGTTTCGAAAATTCTGAAAATTTGAAATGTTTTTATAATTCTTGATATTACGGAAATCTTACGAATTCTTCACATTTTGAGAAACTTGATAACTTGGAACATTCAGAGATTTTTGATAATTCAGATAATTTCGAAAGTTTTTAGTATTTTGACAATTGTCAGAATTCCAAAAATTTTCAGAAATTTCAGAGATTAAAAAGAATTTCGAAAATCTTGAGAATTGAAGTAGTTTTCATAATTCTTGAAATTTTTAAAATTGTACAAGTTTCTGAAATTGTAAGAAACTTTTGTCTAGTTGGAAAATTTTTAATATATTTCAAGATTTTCGATTATTTTGACAAATTTCGAAGTTTAGGAGATATTGAAAATTTTAAAACTTGAAGAGAATTTTGAACTTTTCATAATTCGAAAATTCCAGAAATTCCAGAGATTTGAAAAAGTTTTGAAAATTCTGAAAAGTTACAATACTTCCGTAATCATTGGAATTCCGGAAATTTAACGAATTTCTGAAACTTTGAAAAACTTGATAATTTGGAACATTTCGAACATTTCAAGATTTTTAACAATTTTGCAAATCTTTGA
>JAPYZK010008587.1:0-10601 GCA_030522785.1 Platygaster equestris | reverse complement strand
ACCCGCGTTTCCACAGAAAACATGCATTTCGGCGCGACCTATCAGGCTTAATTATAAAAAAACTATCGCGACTACAATTTTTCTGATTTTCGCATTCGGTAGGGGAACTCTTAATCTATCGATACATGCAATAAAAAAAAAAATTTTTTTTTGCGCGTTAGGTCGGTTTCTTGGTGGCACGTCACATATAATTTGCCACGCGCATCAGCACAAATAATGATACAAGTCTCAGTAACACTTTTTCTTGTACATACCATGTCGACGCAAGTACCCTGGTAGAAATGGACATTTTCAACCTCCTGAAAAAAAAATATCCTGGATACTTTTTCGAAAAAATTGTCAACTTTTTTCTAATTAACAAATTGAGTTATAAATTTACAAGTCAACTTTTTTAGTACAAAAAAATCATTTTATTACAAATTGCCTCACTCCCAATCAAAAAGGTGCTCTCTACTTTTTATGTAGAATCCGTTGTTTTCGAATAAATAATAAATTCACAATCCAAAACTCGTGAAAACTACTATATTTCAATGGTTGTCATGAAAAAACCAGCGATTTTTCATTTTTGATGGATATATACTATTTTTACAACTAATGAAAAAATATAGTTCATTTGCTTAATATCAGGGTTCCGCAACGTTCCGGAAAAAGCGCTCCGAAACCAATTTGGAACGTTCCAGCCTGGAGCGATCAAGAGAAAAGAATTTATAGCAGTATAATATGGGCTATGAATTCTTCGTCAAGAGGTGTGTTATTATTAATTGTCAAGAGTTCCGGATCGATCGAGCGTTTCGTAATCCTGCATAATATTACAAAAAAATGATGCAGTATCGGACAGTGGGTTTTGTGTAATTGAAAAAAATGTAAAAATCGTGAATAGTCACTGGTTTTGTAATAACAACCATTGAAATATAGTGATTTTTACGATTTTTGTATTGTTTATGAATTATTTACTCGAAAACAGCGCATTCTACGTGAAAAGTCAAAACAATCTTTTCGATTCAGAATGAACCAATTGATAATTTAATGATTTTTTCGCACTGATAAAAATTGACTTGTGGAATGTTGATTTAATTTGTCAATTTAAAAATAATTCACCATTGTCCCGAAAAACTGGGTACTTTTTCAAAATTCCCATTTCCGCCCGGGTACTTAAGGTGACATGGTATGTTGAAAAAAGTGGCTTGGATCAAAAACGAGACGTTGAAATACGTAGAAACCGACGGCAAATTAAATGGAGAGCGAAACAATTCTCGATCACCGGGTCAGCGCAGTCGTGGTGGGGGTAGGCTCGAGCGAGAATTGAGGGGAGCGGCAAATTAAGTAGAGACTACTGTACCTGGAAGAGCGGTCCTAAAGTTCCGTTTTTCGAGCGATGCTTGCGATAAGGAAAAAACCATACTTATTTGCCCGCCATCATTTTTTTATCGCTCCAGCGGGCAAAAAAGTATGGTTTTTTGCCCTAGGGCTTAAAAGCAGTTTTTTCGTCCCGCGGCGCAAGCATCGCTCGAAAAACGGAACTTTAGGACCGCTCCGCAGGTATTAAAAGACGCGAAAAACATACACATGTGGTAAAAAAGCCATTTTTCCTCGTTTCGAATGGGAATTTTTGTGAATGTTGAATGCAATTCCTCAGTCATTTCGTATCGAATCCACTATTGTGGGGAATGACAACATTTTGGAAATTATTATTGCTGTTTCTGTGGATTCACTTGGTTTCTATGGAAAATACTTCAGAGCGGTCAAGATCACTGGAGATCTTGGAGATAATTTATATTCACCAAGGTCACTCAAGATCAACCAAGATCATCTCAAGATCACTTGAGATTCACCAAGATCATCTCGAAATCCACAAAGATTATTTTAAAAATACTTTCGACCCATCAAGATCCACTAAGGTTCTTTCAAGATCACTTATGATCCACCAAGATTATCTTGAAAATACTTTCGGTTCAATAAGGTAACTTGAGATCGACCAAGATCACTTGAGATCCATCACGCTCATCTTGAGATCACTTCATATCCACTGAAATCCCTCAAGATTCTCTAACATCATCTTAAGATGACTCAAGATCCACAAGATTATCTTGGAAATACTTTAGATCCATCAATATCATCTTGAGATCACTTAAGATCCACCGAGATTATCTTGAGATCACTCAAGATCTACCAAGGTTATCTTGGAAGTACTTCAGATCTACCAAGATCCACCAAGATCATCTCAAGATACATCAATATCATCTTGAGATCACTAAAGATCTACTAAAACCATCTTAGGATCCACCAAAGTCATCTTGAAAATAGTTTATATCAACCAGTATCACTCAAAATCCATCGTAAGATCATCTTTATATCACTCAAGATCCACCAAGATCATCTTAAGATCACTTGAAATTCACTAAAAAAGATCAATATCATTCTAAGATAACTAAAGATCCACTAAAATCACCTCAAGATCACTTAAGATCCACTAAAATCACCTCAAGATCACTCAAGATCCACAAAAATCATCTTAGAAATAATTTTTATCCACTAAGATCACTTAAAATCCACAACGATCATCTTGAGATCACTTGAGATACACCAAAATCATCTTAAGATCCACAAATATCATCTTGGGAATAGTTTATATCCACAAGATCACTCAAAATCCACCAAAATCATTTACAATCCAGCAAGATGACTTGAGATTCACCAAAATTATGTTGAGATCCACAAAAATTATCTTATAAATGGTTTATATCTACCAAAATCATCTGAAGATTATTTGAGATCCACCAAAATCGTCTTAAGATCCACAAAAATCATCTTAGAAATGGTTCATATCTAATAAAATCATTCAAAATTCACGAAAATCGCCGTTACTATGGAATGTATGTGTAGGTACTACATAAATTTGAAGACGAAAACACAATGCACCGAAGACGGCGAAGAAACGCATCACGTGAGGAGGAAACTGTACCTTCCCAGATCGCCCGCGGGCATAGGAGCTAAATGGGAATGGGAGGGCGAAACCGAGGATTGGCATACATACGACATGGAAGTTCAATGCCTTATAGAAGAAGCTTGGGCGAAGGTATACATCATTTTCTACATCAATTGTCATTACGTATATGGTAATCAGAATAAATTACACGCGTAATTCTCGTCCTTCTACAACTTTCCACAATTTTTTTAACAACAAAAATTCTTAAAATTACCAAAATTTACACAATTCTCAAAATTTACGAAGTTTCCGAAATTTGAAGACTTTGGATTTCCAAAAACAAGTTTTGAGTTCTATAATATTGCACTTGTACCCCGTGTAACACACAACAACAAATTTTTGTTACACGTTCGTGCTCTGAAAACGTCACAGTTTGAGGAATAAGCAAAAATTATCCCAAAATACACGTTTTCAGGCGAACTACGATGCATCAATTTCACATTAATTCTATTCTATAGGGCGACAAAACCATAGACATCTCAAAAACTTATCTGGGATTTCCGTACATAATCAACTTCTGCAATCTCACGCAAGTGAGATGTTGCTCCGGATACGTGAGAAGAATACGTCGCATTCAGCAAGCTCCTTACCCTTTGGTCAAGGTCTCTCTCGAAGAACTGCAAAGCACTTGCACAGGAAAAAAATCTCATTCGACGGCATCAAAAAACGCTAGTTCCAAAGTGTCGCAAAAAAAGGCTCAGAGCAACGCTCAAAAGAAAAGTGGAAAAAAGGTGATCAATGAAGTTTTGAAACTTCAGGGAATTACGATTGGATTTTTATAGTAGAAATGGCTGTGTTGAATCTTATGTCTAATAGGGTCGTTTCACGAAAAAAATTTTTTATTTTCAAATAACTAGATTTGGTTTACTCGCCCGTTGAGCGCGTGGCTGCAGAAAGTTTCATAATATGCATTACTTTTTGATTAAGGGAGGTATGACCTTGACTTCTCAGGCTTTGATCATTGTATTTATATTGGCCTCGTCTCGGGGTACGAAATTCGATGCACTTTACGAAAAAGAATGGTTACTCGCTATTTGTTCGTATACAATTCGTCATCTAATATTATTTCTCTGAGTTTTCTCAAAGCCGAAAAATGTAAAACGCAGAAAAAATGTTTCTCACTCACAATTTGTTTATATACAATTTGTTGTCATTGATATGTTGTCCAATTCGACCCAAGCCGGAAAATTTGAAAAGCAGAGAAACAATTTTATGAACAATTTTCGCATAAATAATTTGTCACTGTTTATCGATTTTCCAATTTGTCTCAAAGCCAATAAATAAATGATACAAAAATTATTTTCTCAATCTACAATTTTTTTTAAAATAATTTATCATTTTTCATTAGTTTTTCTTTTTGGCTCAAAGCCTGAAAAATAAAAAACTGAAGATAGCACAAAAAATCTTCATTGTTCGAAATTATTCATCAAAAAATTGTCAGACGAACAAAACATTGTGAAAAAAAATGATATTAGAAATTTACATCGAATTAGTAACGAAACCTGGCAAATAAATTAATAAGAGGACATTTTCATTATTCAAGTTATCTCGCGCTGTTCATCCGCAGGCAGCCATTTTATCAGACAACCAATCAGAGCAGGTTTTAAAAACTTAAATCGCCAACTTCAGGTGTTACATTACTTTCATCAGTTTTTTAAGCAAGGATTGTACTCATCATTTTGCACACGAAAATCATTTTCTCCGAATTCTGAAGTGCCCCACGTTTTTCAAAAAATTATCGAAAAATGCATCCATCAAATTTGATTTCCACGTATAATTTAGTGTCTTAATGTATATTATCCCGACGAGAAAATATTCTTAGATTAAAATTTCACTCCATTTCAGTCCTTTATACGTCATTCAGAATGGTTTATACTCAGCAAATCCCGCTCAATGCTGAGAAATACGCGTCCCTAATCTAATATATCTATGGTGACGCTCTCTTGCAAAAAGAACCGTTCAATTTTAACATGTGATAGTTCCATATTTTCAATCTTTATGTATTTATATTTAGCAATTTTTATTTTTACATTCAAATTTTGCCGTTATTATATTGTCTTCAACATTTCAATCATATACAAGCCACACAGTCTTATTCAATGTATTAATTTTATCACAGTTCAGCTGTAATTACGTTGATAACTCAGATCTTGATAAAAATGATAACTTAATTAATTATTATACCTACTCGGTTACCGTCCACTTTCCCGAATGCAATATCCCGAGATACCATTTTCCCGACAAACAATTTTCCCGACAACCTTTTTCCCGATCAACTATGTTCACGACAAAAATGTTATTATTTACTATGATTCATTTTTGTTCAACTAAATTTTGGTCTAAAAGACAGTAGTATGAGCCAGAGAATTGAGAAAATGATTGTTTTATACTCCTTCCGTAGTCTCAAAATTTGGATGATTTTAGAATTTTCGATATTCAGTACACTATATTTTAGTTATTTTCCATGTCTAATCAATCTGATAATAAAATTTATTATTTGATTCAAAAGAAGTTTGTCATTCTGAATTTTTTTGTATTTCATACATTAAAAGTTTTTTAAATATCGAATTTCGAGTATTTGAACGAATTCTAAGCGTATTACGTGAATTTTCATGTTTCGGATAGTTCGGATACATGCAAGTATTACGATTTTTAAGAGTGGAACCATTTGAAACTTTTCAGGATATTTGTTGATTTTCGAAGTGTATTTCGAGTTTGTTTTATCTAGCGCCCTCAGAAATTCGTGAAAATTTTTATAACGAAATCTTTTCGGTGCATCATCAGAAGTTTACGATCTATTAACATATTTTGGACTCCGCAAATTTCAAAATTATGCATATAATCAAATACCAAGATTTTCCAGACTCCAAAAATGTATGAATTATAGAATCATCAATATCATAATGATTTGGCATTTTTCAAAGTAAAAAAATTCAAATGTTTTCGAATTTCCGAAACTTTGAAAAAGTTTACTGGTCATACTTTCGGAGTTTTAAAAGTTTCGAAAATTGTTACGGCTTGTCGTGGACCTTGCAGTGAGAAATGTTGTCGAGAAATGAGTGTCGGAAGAAAGGCTGTCGGGAAAGTTCTTTGTCGTGATATTGCATTCGGGAAAGTGACTGGGAACCATTATACTCTTTTGCGCAGCACAAAACCAGTGACAACAGTCCGTCCAACATCGCGAGAGTAATTTTGAGCAATTTCAACATATTCGGTAGCAAGCACGGTGTAGAAAACAATAACTCGCTCAATACCGTGGAGGTTAACAACAAAAAGAAGTCCTGGAGCGACACTGTGCTCGACGCGGATTCGAGCAGTACAAAAAGTGGGCGGAGACCGAGTGTGGACACCGTTTCCACGTATTTGAGTCACGAAAATCCGGTTGATCTGTTGGACAGCAACGTTGGAAATGATAATTTCAAGGACGCTGTCGTTGGTGAGGATTTGTGTATTGAATTAGGGTAAAGCGCCTAATTCCGCCCCCGTGCTTAATTCTGCCCCCCAGCTGATTTTCGCCTGAAGATGCTGCCCCTTCTGAACAATTATCCTAACCTCTAGCGTTTATGTTACGAACGCGTTCGCATCAAATCTCGTGTCAATAGCTGTTTTTCTGGAAAGTTACACGAGCTGACTTTTTTCCACCCTCTAAATTGTAAGGAACTCGCCCATTTGGAGAACTCGATTCACTCTAACGATATGTGGTATTTTTATGTTATCCACATTTGTGTGCACTGGTTTTCCGATTGAAAATTTTTTTGTTATTTTTGTTTCTTTTTTTTCAAAAATGTTCAGTTGTTTTTAATTTCGCCCCCCCCCCCCCCCCCCCCATAAGGTATCCCACTTCATTTTCATTATTATTGAATATTTCCGGACTTGGCGAATATTTCGTGTGTTGGTGAATATCAAATTATCATGTATTTGAATATTCGTGAATAGTTGACAATAATTTGTAATAGTGTCAAATATTTTTGTAATAATTGAATATTTCATGTCATTTTCAATATTATCGAATAATTTCTCTCGTGTGTGTGTGTGAATGTTGTAAATAAGTGCTTATGAAAAGATTATTCTTGCCAATATTCAATTATTTACATCATTTATGTGAAAAGAAGGGGAGGGGAGGCGGAATTAGGACCACATTTTATTAACCCTTTAAAGTAGAAGAGTGGGTTTGTTTGGGACGAAAACACTCGTTTGTTTATAGGTTAGAGCCAACAAAGCTGGGGGGAGGGGGGGGGGGCAGGAATTAGGCACTTTACCCTACACGTGGAAATGCTGGATGACCGGTCATTTTCTCCGTCGGTCACATTACCGTCAATTGATCGTCTTTTTTCTAACATGATGATATATGTGACGTGCCACGAGGAAAGGGGGCTTAGAGAGAAAAAATCGAAAATCGGTTTTTTACTTATATCAATGGTTCGTGAGTTGCGCTATCAAGAAAAAAAATCAAAAAAAATTTCCGAGCATTATGTTCTATAAAAAAATGGCTCTACAAAAGACGGTCAATAGCCCATTTCTCGGCGAGACAGCGGCATCACGAAACACCTCCCACCACTTACAAATACAAGCTCACATTCGGTGTCTCGTGCCGTCAAGCGATGCCTTGCTAAGTTTCTTTTTCCGTCCCTTACTGGTGCCCGAAAATGATAATTTATAGTCCAATCATCAATAATTGATAATAAATATTAAATAATTAATAATCAATAATCAGTAATCAAATAATTTTCTACTTGTTAGATATTGTTGAATTTCAATAATATTCAATTATGTTGTAGAGTATAATATTGCTGTGAAACGAGTGAAGTTCCATTTATTCAGAGTGAAATTCTCACTACACTTATAACTCTGCAGTCATAATTTATATCAAACAATGTTTTTTCTAGTTGTTGACAAAAAAGTCGTCATATCATTGATACATACTTAGTCATTTCATTGAGTTATTACTTTTTTTGGTTTAGAGAATAGTGGCTTAGGGGCGACAGAATCTTTACCCAGTTGTTTATTACAAAGCGGTCGAACTTCTTCAAACAAATACCACGCCCTTTGAGCCGAAAATCCAGTTGGATCGATCATTTTCAAAGAAGAAAGAGTTTCGAATTCAGTAGAAATTCTTTTATTAACATCAACCTCAGGGAAATTTGCAAAAAATCGGGCAACTACTCTCCCATCGGAATGAAAATCGAAGTGATGGTATTTTGTAATTGAGGGAATTGGCTTGAATGCTTGTTTCAAAAAGATGGCCCATTCAGCTCAAAAAATATTCCGAATATTTGTCACTGGATCGCGAGTTGGAACTGCCACGTTGTAACCTTTTGGCGAGGATTTTTCAACAACTTCAATAAAATCCTGCAAGCAATCTACTGTCGATTTCGCATGTTTCGATTTCGAAATTCCAAAGTTTCGACCGGGAGAAAATTTGGTATGCCCGGTCAAAAGAAAGTTCAAGGAAATCGATTTGTTCTTGCCCTTCATCACTCTCCAAAGTAAATAGTGCACGACAGCATTATTTTTATTTTGTCCGACGCAGTTATCAGCAAATAAAACGATGTCGTCTGCGGCTATTTTATCAATATAATAATCTAACATACTTATAACAGCGTTCGCCCCCTTCCCGGAATCATCTTCTCCGTCTATACATAAGTATGTTAGTTTGGATTCCTGTTGATTCATTGTGGATTCCAAAAATGCCGCATTTTCGATTCGCTTTGAAATACGACGAACCGACTTGCTGAGGGCAACTGGGATACGAGACGTTTTGAGTGAAATCAAAAGAAAATACCCCAGGTGACTTCCGATTTTTGTCTGAACGAATTATAATAATCTCGTTGAATTTGTGCTACTTCCAAATAATCACTCGCGGTTTTCAAAGCAGCAGTTCGTTCTTCAATGGTTAAAGTACCGATTTTTTGCAAATTCAAGTGATTAATGCGACAAACATCACATAAATCACTTGCCGGTGGCATAATTGTGATATGCGGACAATACAAATGCCAGACGTTCATGAAAGTTGTCCGCGAAAATACTCGAATTTTTGGCTCACAACTTTCGGCAGCCTCTACAAATTTTCGATAAACTGACAGTTTCGTGTCACAAGATGGCAATTTTACAATTTTGACGAAATCTCGAAATTGAGGCATGCGCCCCGGTGAAGGGATGGCTACTTTTTTTGAATACTCTTTCAAAAACTTGACCATGTTATGAATGTCGTCAGACGTGACAACATTGTCTCGAGTCGATACTTTGTATGATGATTTGTGCTCTCGAATCGACAAACTATTTTCCTCGAAATGTTTTATCAAATTATCAAAACGTTCCTTTTTCGAACAATAGAGAAAAAAATACATTTCTCGACAAATTGACACATCAGCGAAATAATATTGCACTTTTTGACGCGTCACATTATCCCCCATCTTTTATCTTGATTTTCCCATCTTCTTATCGATTATATATTCGTCCTTCAATTCCGGAATTCGTCGGTGCAATGCGAAATGACCGGAAATCACGAGATCTTGCTCCTTTTTTTCTAACTCCATAAAATTGAGTCTAAAAATGTTTCATAATAACGAAATTCGTTAAGAATGTTACGAATCATAAAATTTTTAACAAAGTAATGTACTGTTCGTATTTTTTGATATCTTCGATAGTATACTTATGTTTCGCTGCTATGCCTTTCGGGATTCTTTTGTTGCATTGCTTACTGCAGCAATTTGCAGTATTAACCCCGTAAAATTTTGTTATTTCTCTTTCGTCATCTAGATCTTCCTTGCTTTTCTCTAGAGTAGTATCTTGTTCTATCTCGAGCTGCATTTAAATGAGAATCGAAGTTTATTTTGAGTTTCCAAAAATGTTTGTAACATTCAAAATTTTCCATACAATTTCAATTCATTATTCGTCAATAGCTCGAATCGAGAATAATTATAACGTTTAGTGGCGAATCTAGGATTGAGCTTTAGGGGGAAGGAGAAAAAGTTAGCGGTAAATACGATGGAAACAAATTGACAAAATCCATTGCACTCACGTAGGAACTAATTTTAATTTCGTACCAAAATTACACTCACTTAATCGCCCCATCCGATCTTTGAAGGTCACATTTGAAGTTCAAAGATTGAATTGAAAGATTCAAGTTCAAACTTTGAAATTTTGAAAATGTCTTCAAAAATCCTGCATTTTGAATATAATGCTCATTAGTGACGGCCATAAAACTATATAATACCGGTAAAGCATCTTTTTTTTTTTCAGAATTGATTCCGTTGTGTGCTTACTCAAATCTTGAATTAGCACACATACATAGAATCGACTGCGCGAGAATGGAATTTGCATATACATATTAAGTGCTAAAACAACAATCATCAACAATTTTGCGATCGTTCCCGAAATAAGCAGTCCTCAGTCCCTCTATTTTGCCGTACTGAGTCTAGGTCCCTTCCTTATCCAGACTGAGTACCGCAAATTCACAAACGAATTTTTTACAGTGCAGCTTCTACTTCCGACTCATCGGCTAATGCGTAAGATAGAGGCATCCTCTATACAGTGTTTAATTACAGATCAATGGTACAAATTGTGTGTGTTATTGTGCATATGCGCAAAAACGTCCCGCCAAATTTAATTTTTA
>JAPYZK010008586.1:0-11238 GCA_030522785.1 Platygaster equestris | reverse complement strand
AAAAATATACGAAAATGTAATTCATTTCCAAAAATTTCGGAAATAGCAAAAAATAGTTTAAAAATAATTTCCAAGCTTCCAAGATTAGCCCAAATTGAAAAAAGCTCCCAAATTCGAGAAAATGAGACAACTCATTTATAAATCGGCCATTACGTCCCGCAAAAACGTCCCCGACAAGGAAAATACAGAAATCGCGGGGGCAATTCCGACGTCCGTGTGCGAAGGGAAAAAAAAGTCGTGCAATAAATCTCGTTCGACCCCCCGCCGACTAGGAACAAAATGAAAGCTCCGTTTGAAAAGCAACAGTCATTCTTCCTTATTCGAAGCCAATCAATATTAGCCCTCCGTCTCTCTTGGTTTCTCCCTCTGTCTCTCTTTCTTGCTCGTTTCGGCCTGCATATCACGATATTTAAATGTCAGGTACACAACGCACGCCAACTCGGCCAAGGGGGCACTTTAGCATTTGCGCCGCGCCCTCTCGCAAAACAGGACGCGCGCGCGTACTTACACAAGCAGACACGCGCGCACCGACGTTATTAAACTCGAGGGCTTTTGGTACGCGCCGGGTAAACACGTACTTCTCGGCATCGGTCCCGCTCAAAGAGCTTTCGCGTCTGCGGATTTTCATTCGGGCGATACGGAACCGGGCCGTTCATGAGAAAAAGGGAATTCGGGGGTATGATATTATTCAATTAGTCTGAAAGCACTCTTTGGGTTTGGGTATATTATTTTGAATTACTTAATGGGTTCGAGAAAAGATAATGGAATTCATGAATGGAGAGGAATTGGACAAATAGAAAGGGTTAGACAATACAAAATTTGTCTTTGTATGTTTTTTCTGGTACCATCAGTTTTAGAAATCATAAAGATTTGAGTATCTAAGAATTCAGATATTTGAAATTTGAATCGAAAAATATGAAGTTATAAGAATTTTTTATTCCAAATCGAAGAATTACGTAGACGAAGATTCAGAATTGAAAAAGATTCATGGAAAGAGAGAATCTGGGAGATAAATTTTAAAGATCTACTTTGAAATTTACTATCTGAAATTTCGATTGAGTACTATAGAAGCGAGAAAATGTTCAATTCTAATTGCAAAATTATTATAATGAAAAATTTTTGACTCTCAAAAATCCACGAAAAAAATGAATTAAAAGATTAACTCGAAAATCGAAAAATTCTAGAAGTCAAGAACCCTAAAGTTCAAAAATCTAACATTTTAATCGAAAAGTGTGAAAATGAAAAAATTTCCAAAATTTTATCGAGATCCAATCCGTTCTAATTTTTTGAAAACTTTCAAAAATAACGCAAATTTTAGTAGAATTATAAAAAGAAAAAAATTAAAATTTCCGAAAGTCCGTATACTTCGAATTCCCTGTAATCAAAATTTTCGAACAATTCACCTAATGTATCTAATCACAAAAAACGATCAACTTTGTTACAGTAACTATGGACAAATTATTATGCAAATTGAATAAATCGGTATAGAATCGCCGACTTATCATGAGTATTAATCATTACATACATTTATATATAAACGAATCGAACCTTGAATCCCCAATAATTAATGTGATCAATTCCGTATTTCCCCTGAAATTCAATTCATCCGCTCTACATTCCCCAATAATTAATGTGATCAATTCCGTATTTCCCCTGAAATTCAATTCATCCGCTCTACATTCGTAATGCGGATTAAAGTGCTGTATCCATCCAAGCGCACTCGCAAAATTTCAATTATTTTTATGCGCGAATTCCGACTCCTATCGTGAAATGAATTATTTCGGTTCGCGAGAAAAAGTCCCGAATTACTTACGTACATAACGAAATATCTGCTCACCCAATTTCTAAATATAATATCGTTTTTCGTGATTGAGATTTTTCTCGTCCAAATTGGACAGTTTCAGTTCAGGTCACAACTTTCTCAGAATTAACATTTGTTAAGAAAGTACATTTGTACTTCCAAAATTTGAACAATTTTTTCCTTTTTGGTAAAATTTCTTCTTTCTGCCCAAAAAATTGCAATCTCTAATTCTCAAGTACATTCCAATTGCAATCATTCCCTAGTGATTCTAGTTTTTATAAAAATTCTTTTTCGACATTTTTAAAAATATGCAAAAATTTTTCTAACCTTTTTTGGATCATTTTACTAATGTATATACCCATTTTTCATCAGTTTATGAGACTCTAGCTCAAATTTCGTTTCGAAAGAAATTAAAAATTTTTTGGAGGCAGCGGGATTTGAATTTGCGATCTTTGCATCAGAAATTTGATGGTCAACTTTTTTGTCCATCAAATCTATGTCAATTTGGATGCTTATTTTCAATTTGAATTGAAGAATTTTTAAATCCTATAAAATCATATATGTTTTCGTTTTGTAATTGCTAAAAAACGGAACATGATTTTCTATTCCCTTGTGCAATAAAAACGAAACAAATATTACTATAAGATAAATTCCTTATATCAAGAAAGTTTTTTTAATAAAAATATGAAATTCCATACAAATCGCGAAGTTTTTATAAAAATAAATGTTTTATAAGAAAATTTGAAGGCTTTCAACCGTTTTTGTAAAAAACAGATGAATTGTATGCAAATTTTGACAGATTTTATAAAAGAATTTTTTTTACAAAGTTTTTATAAAACCAGTTTTTATAAATAATTCACTCATTTCATAAAAATCTCGCATGTTTTCATAAAAACTACAATCTCTAGGGTTCCGAAAACAACCACCCTTACCCATCAAGGTAATGAATGTCAGAACAATTTTTTATTCTCATTCCAATTACATCGTGCAAAACAATTTTTCGAAACTTGCAATCACGAAACACGCGATCACATCGAAAAACTGGAAATTGGGCGCCCTGAAAAGAAGCGAATTCAACGTCGTGATTGATGGGGTCAAAAAGTTGCAATTGCAAGGCGTGTACGACGCGAAATTAAGCAACGTGTGACTGCCGCGAGAACCCTCCGATTCTTCGTGGCTGACGGGGCAATTGCAGCCCGAAGTTTCCTCTCTTCGATGCAGCTGGTACCGTACTAGTCGCGTGTTGCTCGCGCTTTTCGCGCCCCTCTTGCCTTCCCGCCCTCTTCTCCACAGTATTTTACTCCGCAAGGATTACGGTTCCCGACCAAACGAGTTTTCCCAACTTTCCCGACTCGTTTTCTCATTCGAACCGAGATTAATATTCCGGAAATTTGTGGAGTATCGACATTTTTAGGGAGGGAAAAATTTTCCCCAATGACTGTTGGAAAATTTGAGAAATTGGATAATTATTTCCAAATAACACTTTTTTTTTTGAAAAATTGAACCCTGACTTAGAAGTGACGATTTTTCGATGTTGTAACCGAATTGGGGAACATTTGGATTTTTGCTTGAATACTTTGAACGTTTCAATGAAGTTAGGAAGTAATTACTCGTGAGAGAAGTTCTCTCTCGCCCGAACTTTGAAAGCCCGAAACGCAATAATTCCAATTTCCCCGAGCATCTCGCATGCACGCGAACGCGACGTCATAAGAAGTGCCCTTGCGAACTCGGACGCGCATTATTCGAGGCGCTGATGGCTGCCGCGAATTCCGGGCGTTTGATTGAAAATTTCTCGGGGTCCGAGGAATGCACGGGTGGAAGTGTCACCGGCGCATCGAGACAACGAGGAATCGCCGGGGATAAAATGAAAACGCAAGGTCGGGAAACTCTTACAATGGGAAAGAAAAATCGAAGGAAATTGCATTCCTTGGGATCAGTTAAATAGGTCCGGGAAATGCGATTCGGGGTAGGGTGAAAGGGAAAATCATGGAGGGTCGTGTTAGTAGATTTTGACGTTTTTGGAAATATATATTATTAATATTATATTTAAACTCATGAGATTCACTCCACATGTGTGCAAAATCAACCCAGTCGCGTATTGAGAACATATTAAAATTTCTGATTGTTTATAAAATTGTTATTAAAAACGCGTTTTTTCAATGAATTTCGCTTTTTCGTCTGGATCATTTAGAAGAGGGAATATTTATCTATAATTGCTGAAAATTTCGTTACATTATCGTCAACAGAATTCGAGTTACAATTTTTGCAAGAAAAAAAGTCTCCAAGTGTTTATTTAACAAAATAACAAAAAAAATGAATTTCCAAAAATCCTTCAAATTGTTTTTTTGTATGGTCAAAACTTCACGAAAATGAAATTTATTTCATAATTTAAGTTTTAATCGAAAATGGTGGGTTTGACTCTCATATTCATATTTTGATGAAATTCTAGAATTTTTTAAAAATCAGAACAAGATAAAAAAAATCTCAAAAAATTGACCAAAATCTCAGAAAAAAATCATTTCTCGAAAAAAAACTTCAAAAGTAACAATATCTCTCCCACTTTTTGATTGTTCTCTTGTTTTTTTCTAAACCAAAAAAATGATACATCGATGGAATGATGATAAAATCAACGTAATGAAAAAATGAAAAATCAAGTACCTAAAAAAGTCTCGAAATTCAAAAGTGTAGTAAGTGTACTGATGTAGAAAGACCGGTTTTTCAAACTACTTGAAAATTACCCAACGATTTGTCAAATAGCTCGGATTTCCATTAGCATTTTCCATCCCCGAGTCGTCAACGTCAGGTGAAATATTCAGGCGATCCACTTAAGCCTTAGGCAACCTCAAATATGCCGGATGCTTGGGTTTGTGGACGTTGCTGCGACGGGTCAGGGATTTCGGTCTCTCAGGAATCGATCCGCTTGCCTATTTGAATGCGGTGTTTTTCGAGGTCTCCGAGGTCAAAGACCTTTTGCGGGGGCGTAATTGAAGGGGCTATTTCGAACTGGTATCTTGTTGTCAGAAACATTCATCCCCAATCCAACGGTATTAATCTTTCATGAATGTGAAATTCACCCCCGAATCTTCAAATTCCGTAAAAATTGAAAAATAGGTTTTCACGTAGAAAAAAAAGGATTTTGTGTTATTTAAGGGACAAATTGCAGAAGTACGATACTTTGAAAAATTTATAGATTTTTACCCATCGATTGATTTTTTTGATTCGTCTGGGTAGAATTTGGGAGTTTCAGGAGATTTTTCTTAATTTTTGAACTTTTGCCTTGAACTTGAACAGCGGATATTTTTCATTTTTTTTCATCGATTTGTGTATAAATGTTGTCGAAAATTATATTTCGTATAATTTACTCTACCACGGTTTTTTACCGAATTGTGAGCTTTTTTAGGTTCCGATTCTAATTTCATGAAATTGTATGAATTAGTACGGAATTTCCTTCCCATTTTACCGCGCACGTACCTCGTAAATTTAACGGGCACGTGATTCGTGCCCGACTTTCCACGATTCGCGCTAATCGTTCGACCCAGAAAATCCGCGTTTTTGTTGCTTCTGGCGCCGGTGGGATTTTCGGAAAACGCGCCGTTGCGCATCCATTTGCGAATTCCCGTTGGCGCCGAAAAAGTTCGAAGTGGGCGTTGGGAGATTGATGCTTGTTTTTGCTGTATCACTGATTTCAGCAGTGAGTTAATTAATTTGAGAGCTTTTTGTTGGGGACTTTGATTGGTGATCGCGAAAAATAATGGGAATCTGAGCGAGGTGAAATCTCTTTCATTTTTGAGTGATATTCCACTCTAAAAAAACATAGTGGAGTTGAAATAATTTCGTTGAGTAAAACGTCGCTCTGAAAAAAGTGAAATTTCACACATTTTGTGTATACTTCCCACTTGATCTTGATTTGCAGAATTTTTTCCTTAGATTGAGTGAATCTTTACTCAGAAAAATTGAGGGTTTACAATTCTATCTACGGCAGGGGGGGGGGGGGGGTCGGGGGTTGAAACCCCTCCCGAAATTTGGAGAAGATTGATTGTTTTTGTAAGTAAAATGATTAGAAATTTAGAAGTGGAAAAAATGTGTGCTTTGAAATCTTCGAGATTTAATATTTTGAACTTTTGAATTTACGTTTGATTATACGTTAATTTAGAAAATGAGAAACTTCAAAATTACAATTTTTGATAAACTTGTGAAAATTTTGAATAGTCCGAAACTTGCATAAATTATGTAATTTTTGAAAATTTAGGGTTTTTGAATTTTCTGTAATCCTAGAAATTTCGTTTATTTTCAAGTGTCCAAATAATTCAGAACAATCGATAATTTTGGAAATTTCGAATTTTACGAAAGTCTCGAAATATTATCGAACTTTTGTAACTCCAGAAAACTTGCAAATATGTCAAAAATTGAAAATTTAGAAATTCCAACGATTCCAAATATTAAAGTAACTTTGAAAATTTGCGAAAGTCCAAAAACTTCGAAAATTTTGGAGATGTCAGAAATCATCAAAATTTCTAAAACTTTCTAATTTCTCAAAGAATCTGATAAACTTAAAAAATGGGAGCATTTTGAAAATTTTGAGAATTCGTAAAATTGTGTAGAGTCCAAATTTGTCAAAAATTATAACATTGTTGAAAATTCAGAGAATTTAAAAAATTTTGAAAATTCCAAACATTTCGTGCGTATTCAAAGGTTTGAGAGTTCCAAAAAATTTTCAAATTTACAAAAATGTTAGAAGTTTTAAAAATGTGAAAACTTTGAAAGTTACGAGAATATTACCCATTTCAGAAATTTCGCAAAATACGAGAATTGTGAACATTTTAAGGATCGCGAAAATTGCGAAAATTTCCAAAATTCTAGTAATTTCGAAAATCAAAAATATCGCAAAATACGAGAATTGTGGACATTTCAAGAATCGCAAAAAATGGCGCAAATTTCAAAAATTCTATTAATTTCGAAAATTACAAAACATTTTTTTCTAAAACCTCTCCCGGAAAATTTTTCTGCGTCCCCCCCAATCAACGGTATCACAAAGAAAATAAATGTGTAAAATTAATTCTGGTAATAAATTATACTTCTATGATTCCGTAAATAATATTTTTTAGATTTATTGAAACTCACTAAATCAGTGCATCACTCACAATCCTTATAAAATTTTGGACGTACTTTTCATTTTTCACTCGCCCACACAAAATTGCGAAATTCCGAGAAAATCACTCCCCTACAGATGAAAAAAAATGTACTCTATACGATTGTCCCCAGCCACCACGAAAAACAACCCCTAAAACCCGCACCAAGCAACCTGACGCGCGAAAGTAAAACCAAGCCCCGAGGAGAAAGCAAAGTCACCGGAAGTGAATAAGGGTGGCGCCGGGCCGACAGTGGGACGCGGGCGATATTAACCTGGTTGGACGTGGTCCAGAGGTTGCGCCAGCTGATCCGGGCCCGGGAACGGGGTTGCAGTCCGAGCGGCGCCGCGACGCCGCTCGTAAACCCCGAATCACCCTCCTACCCTTATTCCCGTACCGTTAAATCCGTCATTTCGGCGCGAAAAAAAGGACTGGAGCTTTCAATAGCGTCGCGTAAATTTCGCCGGGCGTTTCGCGACTCGCGGGCGCCGTAATTAATGCGAGCTCGTTCAAGGACGACAAAGGGGAAAACCGCGTTAGTCCGGATGTTAGTAATTGCGTATGAGCGCGCTCTCCATGAATTTTCTTTGAGGTCGTAAGCAAATCACGAGTCGGAATGAAAATTTCACTTCAAAAGAGTGGCGCGCGAGGGGAGGTTCGGAGGATTCGTCGAGAGGGTTAATAATCCTTTATGGCTGGAATCTCGGGAAGTGGGTTTTTCTGGGCTGGCTGAGGTTACTCGTGATGGGATTGCGGTTTGGGATGTTTTAAATGTGGATGGTGGGTGATTAATTTTTGTTGGGGGAGGTGGAGTTTGGGGATAGTTGTTTGGGAGGGTGGTTTTGGGGAGGATTTTGGTCTTTTGGGGGGTTTAATGATGTTCGATGGTGTTTTTTTTTATTGTGAATGATTTTAGTGAATTCAAGGATTCTTCGGATCCGTAAATTTTCATTGTTTATTTAAGTGGGTTTTTGGAAGTTCAGTTTATGACTTTTGGAGTTCGTTTTGGTTTTAATGACTTTTGGATGTTATGAATTTTGAAAAGTTTGAATTCAGTCCTTGATTCTTTTGAGATCGTCATGTTTTTGAATTTTTGAATCGATAAATTTTGTATCCGGATGCTCATCATTTGATTCACACATTTTCCCGTTCGAATTTTTGCTGATTCAAATTCTGAGTCTACTCTGAATCGGCTAATATTTGGAAATAAAAATTTACGAGTTTGAATATGAATTATGCAATTTTAAACTCAAATTTAAAACCACCCCTCAGAATTGAATCTCAAATTTCAATGTGGATTTTCAAATCAATCAAAAAATATCCGAATCCTCAAATTCTAAGAATTATAATAACACCATATTTGATCTGAAAATTTATTTGAATTTTTCGAATTTTCGTATTTTGTATTTGTTTAAATCAAAATTTAAAACGAAAAACAGAATTTGATATTAAATTTCAACGCAAAACGATTTCAAAAATGAAAAATAAATAAATAAATAAACGAATTTAAAAATCGGAAAAGTTTTGAAAAGTTTGAATTCAGTCCTTGATTCTTTCTAGATCGTCATTTTTCAGAGAAAAATTTTTCATCCGAATGCTCATCATTTGATTGCTCACACATTTTCCCGTTCGAATTTTGCGGATTCAAATTCTGAGTCTATTCTGAATCGGCTAATATTTGGAAATACAAATTTATGAGTTTGAGTATGAATTATGAAATTCTAAACTCAAATTTAAAACCACCCCTCTGAATTGAATCTCAAACTTCAATGTGGATTTTCGAATCAATCAAAAAATATCCGAATCCTCAAATTCTACGCATTTTAATAACACCAAATTTGACCTGAAAATTTATTTGAATTTGTCGAATTATTGTATTTTTCATTTTTTTTAATCAAAATTTAAATCTAAAAACAAAATTCAATGATATTCAATTTCAACACAAAACAATTTTAAACATGAAAAAAATAAATAAATAAATAGACGAATTTAAAAATCGAAAAATATCAAATCCTCAAATTCTACGGAAAAACCCAAATCGAAATGTCTCTCACAACCTTCCGAATTTCCACCCCTCCCCTCCCCCCATTTTCCATCCCCACATACAACCATTTCCCAACCAACTTTTTCCTAGTTGAAATATCGCGTGGAATTCGCCCATTTCTCCCCGTGTAAGAAACATACCTTCGCCCCCATCGACCGCGCTTTTTCGGCGCCGTGGGTAGGGCGGGGGCGAAACCGGCCCCCGCCCCCCCTGTTTTGGGGGGGGGGGGGGGGGGGTTGGTGGCCACGACGTGTGTCCGATGTTATCTGTGGTTGCCATGGGGATGCTATTGATTGGCCGACGCGCCGACAGACGTCACGGGCGTCGCGGCGCCACTACGACTATTGCTCGCCACCCTCGACGTCGCTTGCTTCTCCACTTCCGACTCACCCTCCGTTCGGGGGCAGGGGGTTGCTTTCGCTCACTCTACCCAGTTTCGATAATCTCTACTCGAAACCGATGAAACGCGATCAGCTGAGCGGATTTACGCGGGGGTTGTGGGGGGGGGGGGGATCATTTGTCCTTTAATGGATTCGATTTAGGTTTTCGAATATTCAGGATTCAAAAGTACAGAACTTCGGAACTTTTTCGCGATTTGAAGACTCGAAAAATGTTTGAATATGTGAATTGAATGGAAAAAATGGAAAATAATAAAGATTGTTCAAAATTTGTAACAATGATCAAATTTGTTGTAAATACTTCGAAAATTTACGAAGATCCATAACTTTTTAATTTACTACGACTATCGGAATTGGGTGATCCGGAAAATCATCTCAAAGCAATATTAAACACCGAAACCTAATTTTTGACTCACGATTTCGATCATCAAAATGACTCAATTCATCATTTCACAATTTGGAACAAAAACATGCGACACAAATCTTTCCTTGAAACGCCATCCCCAAGATTGAAACCTCTGATTATTTTTTCCCGATGAAAAAAAAGTAAAAGATACATCGTTTCGGCAAAAGCTCTTTCAATACTTCCAAATGCAAAAGATCGTGGCGCGATTTCTTTCATCATCCCCGAACGCTGTTTGGCCTCGCTCGACAATGGGGGAAAAAAAGGGACGAGACGATTTGTGGGTAGAGAGGAGTCTCGGGCACGAAAATAAACGATGCTAATGACCGGGCGCGTCCGCGAGAACGGGAATCTTTTATTAATAAAGACGCTCGTCGTATCGAAGAGCGGACGTCTTGGCGATCCGATAACGAGACAGCCGATAACGCCTTTTCCCTGGTAACGAAGGCACTCCAAATGTCAGTTATTATTGCGAGCGGCGTTGTCAGCTCGACGTTAATAAACGAGTTCGTGGTTTCAATGCGCCTTGTTTGCGCGATAAGAGCGATTACGAATTCATGTCCTGAGATATCATTACGGGTTTTTTCGTGGGTGAAATGAAGAACGAAAATAATGAAAAATTATACAATAAAAATTGGAGGGTTTCGTGCGCCAACCCCCATTTAGCTATCATGATTGTTTTTTCTTATTTGGATTCGAAAAAAAAGAGGTCGATAATTTTTCAAGACGATTTCAACAATTTTTCTTCTGTAATGAAGTCAATATTCGTGTGATTGGAGTGAATTTAGATCATAATACTAGCAAAAATTTACGGATATTGTAGAATATTATAATTGATCTATATTTATATCACATTGACAGAATATTGTTTCATTCTATTAGTTCTCTTGACTTTTCGATATTCATTTAATATTCAGAATCAATAGTGATTGATATAGATTGATATGAATGGATAGAAATCGATAGGAGTTAATAGGAATCGATGAGAATTAATGGGAATCTATGTGTATTTATAGGAATAGATAAAAATTGATGGGAATGAATGGAAATCGATCGTAATTGATGAAAATTCATGGGAATTCATAAGGATCGATGGGAATTGATAGAAATTGATGCGAATTGTTAGGAGTTGGTGGTAATTGCTTAGAATTCATAGGAATTTATGGGAATTCGTAGGGATCGATGAGAATTGATGGAAATTGATGAGAATGAATGGAAATCAACAGTAATCGATAGGAATTCATAGAAATTTATAGGAATCGATGAGAATTGATTAAAATCGATGGAAATTGATGGGAATCAATATAAATTGACGAGAATGAATGGAAATGAATAGTGATGATCATGGGAATGTATAGGAATCGATGGGAATTTATAGGAATTCATGAGAATTGATGAGAATCGATGCGAATTAATTAGAATCTATAGGAATCCGTAGGAATCGAAGGGAATTGATAGGAATT
>JAPYZK010008584.1:0-11281 GCA_030522785.1 Platygaster equestris | reverse complement strand
GGGGGGGGAGCTAACTTGTTGGGGAATAACATAAATTTGAATTTTCAGAAAATTATAAAACTGTACACTTTCAAAATTGAATTCCTACAGTTATGAACGTGATCTGAAAAGATACAAAATTTTGAAAGTTCGGATTTTTTGAATTCGGAAAATTTGTATAGAATTAAAAAATTGTAGAATTCGAAAAGGTTTGAAATAGAAGAAAAAAAACATTGGCATTTAAAAAAATTGTGGGAAATCGAGTAAAAAAATCATTTTTGGAAATTTGGTAAAGCCCAAACAAATTTCTGAAATATTCCAAGTCGAACAGATAATTCATGAATTAAAAAAAAAACCAAATTTCAAATTCACGATCATGCAAGCAAAAATGCGATAGAATGATAAGATCTTCAACTTCAAAAATCTAATTCCCAAAGTCTGTGAACATGAATTAAAAATATGCATCGTTTTGGAATTTTTGAACTTAAAATCATTTAATTTGATATCATTGAACATTCCCGAAAATTCACTAAATGTTTCCTGAAAATGCACTAGAATTACCGAAATTCGCAAAACGTCCAAAAATACATAACATCTCAAAAAATCTAAAAATAAGTAATCGTAATTTCCATAAACTCGTAAAAGTCGAAGAAAATAATTCGTTTTCATTTTTCCCCCTCCCCCCGAATTTCAATTGCAATCGGTTTGTTTTCCAATTTTCCGTTGTCGCGTGACGTGTAAATTAATTGAACAAAGCGGCTTTTGTTGCGTCCCGGAATTATCACGGGTTATTGATGAAAAAAGGGTTTCATATCGGGACGATGATTTCGCGAGGATTTCACGAATGGTCCGTAGAAAATGCGAGGGCTGATGGAAAATATAATATCACGCGTGGCGAACGACGCGAATACGCTTAATCCTTTTATTGCGAAACCCGCGCGTATCAAGGTTATCGAGATTTAATACGACCAAAGTCGGAAAATTTGTCGGGGATAAAAGCTTCTCTGAATCACGCCCGGATAAATAATGTATGAACCTTTTAGATATGCGTCGGGTGCGCATATTTTGGCGCACTCGGCGTTATGAATTATTTGAATTTTAATCAATTCGCGATGCGATGAAATATTTCCGGATTCATTATGACTTCCTTTCACAATATTACATATTTTTACATTCTTGATTTTTTTTTCTTTGATCCTTGGAATTTTAGATTGATGTATGAACTTTGAAAAAAAATTTTTGTCTTCGTTATTTCCATGTCAAAATTCAAGTTTAGTAAACGTTTTTTGAGTCAAAAATATTTCCATATCGATCAATTGAAGGTGAAAACGGTGAAATTTTCATTTCATCGAATGTATACAGTTTTACAGGGCGCTGAAACGAGGCCTCGTAAAACAATCAGCCAAGTTTAATTATCGGCTGTGCCGAGTCCCGAACATATGTCATACGGAGCCTAGAATACGATATTAATGTCCAAGGCGTGAAATTGATCGGATGATTTTTCATCCATCGCGAAACGTCAATCCGCAGCAGTGTAACGCCCGATCGTTCAATTTTCCAAGTCATTTAACCGGATTACAAAATTACCCGCGAGTCCTCGGCCTCTGTTGAAAAAACCAGAGCTGACGGGAAATTTCGCTCGAATGGACGATCATTTTTCAGTCGTATCAACAGTAGAACCATCGAAATTTTCGAGTAATAACAAATTACTTAGAAGTAGACATTTTTAAAGATTTTTAATGACAATGATTATGTTTACGATACATTTGGACACACTGGAAAAAATTAGGAAAATCCGGAATTTGGTTGTCCCAAGTACACAAATATTGAAATTCCGAAATTTGTGTTTTCAGACTCAAATTTCAGAATTTTTGCTCCCAGTTTTGTTTTGAAGATTGATGTCTCATTCAAAAATATTCAGATTCATGAGTTTGTCAGTTCCAAAATTTTCTGTTTTATGAACTTTAATTGTTAACCCCCCGCCCCCTCCCCCCTTATCTGTCAATTTGATACTTTAAGCATGGAAATCTAGAGAGTACTTAATTTTTACTCGGAATTCATTCGATTCTTGAATAAATGCTCTTAATTCTTCACATTTGCAATTTCTTTAATTTCTTATGGTCAAATGACAATCGTAAAATTTCCCATATAGTTACTCATAGAGTCCACGTTATTATATTTATTATTCAATTATATACATTATCCAATTCTATCGGTTATAGACCTTTGTTTATAAATTCCAAAATCTGCAAGCAGATTCCCAATTTTCAGAACCCAAAGTACCCAATCTTCTACCCTCCAAATTTCAATTTTCGGAGCTGAGCTCTCTTCAAATCTTTATCTTCGAAATGTTTCCCACCACCGCCTTCCAAAAATCTATCCAAATACTAATAAAAACCCCTTATTTTCCTTTTTCCAGGCACAAACGGAAAGTACAGAACCTCCTGCCCTGCAAGAGCGCCGCGGGCGTGGCGACGGCCACGGCGCGGCGTCCCCGGGGCCTGCCGGAAAACAGCCCCCGTCCCGGGGCGCCTGGGAACGCGGTCCTGTACGAGGACCTCCCGGACGCGATGATGTCCCAGATGCGCAACCACCACCACCTGGGAAACCAACCGACGATAGAGGTACGAGTCACAAATCAGCGACTGCAGCAGCTACAGCGGCAGCCGCTGCCGCCCCTGCCTTCGCAAAAAAAACCGCACCACCTCGACTACCTCGACTACCGGGACCCTAGGTCGATTTTGCGCGTCACCGAGAAACCCTCCCGGGCCGTGCTCGGCGGCTACCGCACCCCCCGCGCCCTTTTGGCCAAGTCCCAGAGCATGTCTCAGGCCCTGGGGGGCACCCCCGTCCTCGCCCCCGCGCCCACACCCTCTTCCTCGGACACGTTCCTCGCGCGGAACATCCCGGAACCCCCGGTCCCGGTCCACCGGGTCGGCGTTTCCCGACCACCCGCGAACCGTCGGCCCTCCGTTGACTCCGAGGGCTACTCCTATATCGATTTCGCGGCCTCCAGGAGGCTCTTGGGTCCGGACCCTGCGGTCAAGGGCAACTACCGGGCGCGGGGGGTCTTTAGTCCCGAGGCCGAGGACGAGGTCTGTCCCCTCTGCGCCATTCAGCAGATACACCACCTCCTTGCGAAACCCGACGACGTGTACCTGAATATTCGGGACACGTGACACGGGGGTGGCTCGAAAAGGGTGGACCCTTGAATTCACATATCGGGAGGGTGCCCAAGAATCCTGGGGAATTTTCCCTTCGGTGCTTGATTTTCGGGAAGGGGGGTCAGGGTCGAGCTTTTTGGAGGGAGGGTGAGGATATTTGGTATTTATTCCTGGAATTGAATTTTGTAAAGGGAGTATTGAAATTTTTTACAATTAATTGAAGAATGAAATTAAAGCACCCTTTGAAAATCCGGAAACTCGACTCGTCGCCTCGACCTCTGTATCCGGCACATGCACTCGCTCTGTGTACATTCGTATTGTATATTATGTTCCTAGAGTTTTAGAGTCGGTCGCACGTTTGCCGGAACCTGAAGTTCCTGGCGAAAAAATGAAACGAGGTCCGAGGGACCTTCCCGGGCGTTTATTTTTGTAGAGAGGCGCTTTTTCGAGGGACCGATGGAAATATGCGGAAGGGGGAGGGGGGTTTTTTCGGTTTGGTCAACTTGAGATGGGTTTTGTTGACGCCGTGAATTTTTGTCGGTCGCGGGGGCGCGTTGTATGTCGGTGTACACTGTTGGGGGTTTTGAAGGGTTTTTGAGAATTTTCGGGGGGTGGGTTTGGAGGCATTTTTATTGGGTCGTTACGAGTCTTGGGAAATTCTGTATTTTTGAATGAATTTTGGTACTTGTTGCTGATCTTAGGGGGTGGTTTGTGGGGTTACCTTCACTAATTTTGAAATTTTTTTTTTTTTTTTTTTTTTTTTTTTTTTTTTTTTTTTTTTTTTTTTTTTTTTTTTTTTTTTTTTTTTTTTTGTAAAGTTTGGGTACGTTTTTGGAAGATTTGGAAAATTTTTTGATGCTGTTCAACTATTTTTTGCGAAATTATACATCATTTTCGTGAATTTTTTCGGGGATTAAGAGAATTTTTTCTAGAGTATTTTTGAAAAATTCATTGAAAATTTTTGTCTTTGTATGCGTGTATTGTCAAATATTTTAGAAGATTCAGAAAATGTTCAGGATATGAATTTTTTAGATATTTTTAAAGGTTTTTTTAGTTCTTCGGGAAAAATTGGACATTTTCTTTATTTTTAATTCGACATTTTTTGGAATTCGAATTTTTTATTTTGATTTTGGATTCTAAGATTCAAGAAAATTTCTAAGATACGCATTTTTTCGCTATTCCTAGAGGTTTTTGAGTTTTTCTGTATGTATGTGTTTTCGAAAATATTTATAAATTCGATTTTTTAGAGTTTTTGAAAAATTAGTCGAAATTTTTGCAATTTTATGAGTATATCTTCAAATATTTTCAAAGATTCAAAACATTGTCAAGATACGAATTTTTGTAATATTCCTATAGGTTTCTTCGATTTTTTGGAAAAATTGAGACAACTCTCTGATGTTAAACTGAAAATTTCGTTGAATTCGAATTTTTCATTCTGATTTCGCATTCGAAAATTCACGAAATTTTCGAGATACGAATTTGTCGAATATTCCCAGAGGTTTTCAAATGTTTCTAGAAGAATTCAGACGTCCTCTTAATTTCAAAGAGTTTTCTCGATTTTACTGTAAATTATGTGCTTTCGAAAATATCGATGAATTTAATCTCTTCGAAAAATCATCTGAAATTGGAAATTTCCTTCTGAAAACTTACTTTTGAACATTCATGTAAATTAACGTAAAATTAATAAAGTTCTCCAAAATATTCCATTCACTATGTATAATTTGAATTTTTTCGAATGCGATGGATTTTTATTAATAATTTCAAATATTCAAGAATTTCCATAAAACTTGGAGATTTTCCAGTAATGCTCAAACATCTGAAAAAAGTTCATGAAATTTATAGTAATTAATTAATTCAGTGACGATCATATATTTCCTCCATTTTTTCAAATACTGTGTCCAAAATTTCAACAAATATCAAATTTTCAAAACTTTCAAGCCCATCTATGTAACTTTCGAAAAATATAAAAAATTCGAGTAATGACAATCTGTCGAAATTCCATTTATATCGAACTAATTGTAAATTCCCATCACTATTCCTCGAAAACAAAAAAAAACGTCAATCACAGCCGACATAAATGTACATAAACCCAGTCGGAAATTTCCAGCAGTGTACCCAGTAAGCACGGACTAGTCAGTATCCATATTTTATCGCGGAAACGTCGTAGCGAAGCAATCCATGATCGCGCGTCACTACAAAACTGCGGGGCTGGGTAAGTTCATTAAAATTAACTAAGTAAAGTTAAATGGAACGAGAATGAACCGGAGTTTAAGGCGGGTACGAGGCGCCGGTGTAGCTGAATTAATTTCACTCAAGCGAGATATTAATGAGTAATTTTTTCCGTTCAAGAAAGCGCTTCCCCCCTTTTCTTTGGCGCTTTAATTACAGCTGGAACATTGCCGGTAGTTTTTACGATAAGGAGCAAAAAAAGGAAAATTGTCTTGTTGACGGGTGGAGGGAGGAAAGCAAAAAGAGGATAATAATTCTCGCGCTCTTGGGCGGTAACGGCTATCGAGTTGAAATGATTCACCCAGCCTCGTGCTTAAATAACCTAGAAATCGTGTAGCGTTGACGCGTATAGGTCGAACGCGGTGCCTCGATTTCCGCGCTGTAAATAGATGTAGGAGGCCCGTTATTGTACATAATGATACTTTTTAGGGAAATTCGCACTTCGCGCGATTGTCAATTGACTTTGATTTATGGATTTTTGTATTTATTTACGTTTAGGTTGTTTTGGAGTTTACAAGAATGGTTGGCGAGTTTTTGAAATTTGGGAGATTTTGTGTCCGATTCTGGAGATTTTAGGGGAGTCGTAGATATGGAAATTGTCATTTTTTTCTGATGATTTGTTTTTTAGATCTATTTTTTTCAGCAGTTTTGATCAAGTTTGTAGACTGGAAGAATTTATTCAATTCTGGATGATTCTTGACAATTTTCTGGTGTGAATTGGAGTTCACGTAAATTTTACAGGATTTTACAACATTTATGGGAACTTCTGAACATTTTGAAAAAACATTTTTCTACAATTGATTTTGATTCCTGTATATTGGTATCCATGGACTTTTGATGTTCGTTTTGTAATTTGGGGAATTTTAAACAATTTTAAGATCTTTCATGAAATTCTAGAGGTTTTACAGAAGTTACAGATATGGATATTTTTATGGAATTTCGAAATTTCTATGACATTGAATATGTTGGCGGATTTTTGAAAATCGTTTCCTTTTTTGAAAAATTCATCTTTTCTTTTCCTTTTTTTCGTAATTTTGGTTACATTCATAAACTCAAAGTAGTCACGCTTTTGAGAATAGTTCGTAATTTCGAGCATTTCCGAGATGATTTCGAAAAGTTTTCGAATTCAGAAGTTTTTTAGAATTTGAGAAATTTCGAGAATTCGGAAATTTTTAATTATTCGAAAATTTTGAGAATTTTGAGAATTCCCGGATTTCCGGGAATGTTGAAATTTCAATCGGTTTTGATAATTGTGGAAATTTGACGAATTTGCAAAATTCTGAAAATTACGAAAATTATGATAATTCTACACATTTTTAGTAATTTTGAGAATTTCTCGAATTGCGTGGATTTTTATAATTTTCCAAGTTTTCGGGAAATTTTAGATATTTCCACAATTCTGAGAAAATTGATAATTTTTGCAACTGTGAGAATTTCGAAAATAATGATAATTTCTCAAACTTTGGGAATTACGAGAATTTTCATAATTCTGAAAAATGTTAATAATCTCCGAATATTTCCATAATTTTACCAGTTTCCAGAATTTCAAAGATTTCGAAAACTTCCGAGAATTTTAAAAATTTGAAAGATCTAGCTTATTTCGACAATTGCGAAATTTTCGAACATCATCACATTTAAAAGATTTCGTGAATTTTCAAACTATCCAAATTCCCAAGGTTTCCAAAATCCCAATACACTTTCGTCAATTCATAAAATTTCTGAAGTTCCGAAAATGTTGACAGTTTCGAAAAATCAAACTCTCGAAAATGTTCTCCCAATTTCCATTTCCAACCTTTCCATCAAAATTGATTCTTTCAATTATATTTACTCGCAAAGTGATGATTTCCAGAACCGCACAATTTCGTCAAATAACTCATAATTGCAATGAACCAGTCGCGTCGTCCATACTGTACTGATGATTTCTGTAAATACCGTACCGCGTAAAACAGGGTTTTCGAAAATAATGTCCCCATGCGCACTTGTGTTGGCGGTGCGAGCGAGCGACAGAACGGAAGTGTACTCGTCGAAACAAACATGGGAAATTGAGGTAGAAAGCAATGAGCTGCAAGACACTTTGCCGGAGAAAATAAAAATATTCTACTGAAAAAGTTGACGAGGAGTGGTTATTAACCCGGTCCAACGGTTCCACATCCCGTCCTTTTCTTTCGTCAACTAACTTGGATGTTTACCTTCGCTCCCCGAAGAAGAGAAAACGCGCGTTATCGCCGATAAAGGCGTTTTTCATGCAATCGGACGAACGAAGTGCGACAATGAAGCACCGCGAAATATCGTGGACACGGAATAACCACTTCTGTGTGAACTTTTTCTTCTTGGGGGCGCAACTGTACTTTTAGGGTGACCAGAGGAGGTTCTTTTGACCTGATTGTCCTAGTGTCCTGTAGTACTTGAGGATTTTTTTGGAATGTTTTGTTTTTGGTACTTTTTGTTTTGAATATGAGTGTCGGGAGTAATAATATGCGGATCCTGGGATTTTCGAATCTTTGAGATTTTGGATATTAATGAGAAATTTGACGGATTTTGAAATATTTGGGTACGAGCGAGATTTTGAGAGTTTTCACATTTTTATATATTACATCGATCGAAGATTGAGAATTTGGTCATTTTCGTAAAGATTTGATAGGATTTGTCAATTTTGGAAATTTTTCAATTTCTTGAATTAGAAACTTCGAAAGTTTGAATCGAAGCTTCTAAATTGAAATCTACTGATGAAAAAATTTGAAATTATAAACATCAAAATCTTTGAATTCTTAAAGTATCGAATTTAATATTTTTCTGTCTTCGAAGTTCAGTTCTGCATTGTTGAATTTTTCGGTTCGAATTTTATGATTTTTCGATAATAAATTTGGAATTTTTGAATGCTACTAAAAAATGAATTGACAAAATTCGAAATTATTTACATTTAAACATTTTTGAATTCTTGCATGATTATATTCAAGATTTTTCATTTTTGAATTTGAGTTTTGCACTGTTAAATTATTGTTCTGTTTTTGGATTTTATGATTTTTCGATCGTAAATTTACAATTTTTCAATGCTTCTTTCTAGATTCTATAATTTCATTCTACGGTTATCAAATTTTAGTATCAGTATATATTATTACGTTTTTTTTTTCATTGTCTTCCGGTAACTCAATTTCCTTATGTTTCAATTCGAATATTTAAATGAAAAGTTTCGAATTTGAAGCCGAAAAATTCAGAAATTGCGAAATTATTAGAATCTCAAATTTTCAAATTTCGTAATTGAAATAATTCCGAAATTGCCATTAACTCTAGACAATTTGATCTCCCGATCATGAAATTGATACTTCCGAAGTTCAACTTCCAATGGCTCAAATTTTTTTAATGTTTGAATCTGAATGACTGAGCTTTCCATCTTAAAATTTTCGAAAAGCCTTTTTCCAAAAACTTCTCAATTGACATTTTATTTTGTAATTTTTCCGTTTTTCACAATTTCCGATCGAAGTGTCCTATTTTTAGACAAGGTAATCTGGTCACCTTAAATTCTTTCTGAACTCAAATAAGTGAAATTGCATTATGCGAATAACTTTTTATTGAAGATTAAAGTAAGAACTTGATGAAATGACACAGAAACAATTATTAACGAATTTATCCAATCATTCAATGACAGCGTCAATTTCACTGATTTAAGTTTCGAGGTATGCAATGGAGGTTGAACCTTTTTATTCAAGACACAAAAGTAGTGATCTAAAATGAAGTCTTCAATGGAATTAATTTTTTTTCAAATGACGGTCATGAGAAATGACGGCGAAAACGTTCAAAATTCATCATTACCTGACAGTATTAGATATCTACAGTGTTCTGAACTTCAAAACTGAGAACTTTGATCACAATTTTTGGAACAATGTTATCCACGGCGTAAATTTGAAGTTTGTTATCGAATTCAGAGTTCGTTTATGAATGTTCAAACTTTTGAAATTTTTCATTCGTTCAGTACTTTTCTCAAATTATCGAGACTTGAGTTCCGTGGCAGCAAAAATTATTCTTCCATATTAATCACTCATATTACAAACATTTCTATAAAAAAGGTTCAACCTCTATCATTTCCAGTTGCATAATAATTAGTGTTGTTCGTTTTGATACATATTTTGTAAATAATTTCCTTTTAAAACAAATCGAAAAAATCATTTTCTGACATAAGTATGGCGCCGCCTCGGTGGAATCATCGTCTTTTTTTCAACACGAATCGCAACCATGGAGTAAGTAGAAAGTATTTTCGAAAAGTCAACCAACTCCCCATTGTTTTCAACTCTTTTCCGTTCGTTCATCTCTTTCCTTTTTTTCATTCGCTCGCAAGCTGTCGCTGGAAAAGTTCTTAAACTTTTATTGCAGAGTTTTGCAGAGTCGAGTTTGACTGACGAATGCAATTAGTTTTTCGTCCGCCGAAAGAAGAGCATTTTCTCTCGGAAGCGCAAAATGATCTCGCGCACTTACTTCCGGTAAATAATTAGCTTTCAGCTTACTGCCAAAAAGTAGAAACAAAGGATAAACGTTTTCTACTTCGTCTGCGGGTAGGGGGCGGAGATGTGAACTTAATAGGGACGAACCCTAGCCGGAGCGATCTCTAATTTCGTAAATGGAGCTGAGCCGATTCTTGCAAAAACAAAAACCCTCATCCGTCTACTCTAATCTACTTTACCTCGTTACTGAGAAATATAATGAAGGACAAAACGGAGAAGGGTGAAGACGTGAATTATTAAAAGAGTCGAAATCAAGTCGGAGACAAAGGACGCGAGGGAAATTCACTTCGGGCTCGTTATGGAAAAATCATAAACCGATGATGAGGGTTGGATAGACGTTGAGGAAAAATGGACGATGTCGTGTGGGACGAATCTGGATAGTAATGGGTTTCGCGGTTCTTGTGAATTTTTTTCGCGTTTTTTAGAGGTTGTCAGGGGACGAAGAAGAAATTTACGGGGTGAGGGGGTCTGAAAAAATTATGTTTTTGAAATTTCGGAGTTTTTAATCGTTTATTTATGCACTTTTTTTGGATTTTGAATTTATGCGATGTTTGAATTTTTAAGTTCACGGGTTTTAGAGTTATTTTTCATCTTTGTGTTTTGTTTTTGGGTATAATTATTTTTGAATTCCGCATTTTTGAATCATTACGTCTGAATTTTTTCCGACTTTAGAAATTTATGATGAATAACTCTGAGTTGGAGTTTTGGATGTTTGTTCTTTTAGATTTCGATGTTTGGACACATTTTTATAACTTAATGATGATATATTTTGATTTTAACTTTTTTCATTCGAATTTGTGGTTGCTGAGAGTCGTAATTTCAGAGTATGTTTTTTTATTGTGAATTTAGAAATTACGAAATTTTGGATCTACTTAAGAATTTTTTAATTTCCCATTCGAAAATCGAAGTATTTCGATGTCAAAATAATTCGAGTACTTTTTTTTCATTCTTCCGGAAAATATTGAAAAAAAGCTAGTCTCGGTTTGGAAGTTAAATTTCTTAATTTTTTTAATAACAAAATGTTTTTTTTTCCAATTGGAATGTCTTGGAATTTCAAGAACTCCACTTTCTCGATTTTGATGTTTAGTTACTTCAATATATGTAATAATCTAATATTTTATAACTTAACTACTTATTTTTTTATTTAAATTTTAGAAATCACAAAATTTTAGATTTATTTCAGAATCTTTCGATTTTTTATTCGAAAATCGAAATATTTCGAGATCAAAATAATTCGAGTATTTTTTTCATTCTGTAGGAAAAAATTTATAAACAATTATTCTAAGTTCGAAAAATGAATTTTCCATTCTTTTGATACTTAAATATTTCGATTCTCAAATTTCGAAGTCTTCGAATGTTGACTTTCTCAATTTTTATGTTTAATTACTTGAAAATAGTAATCTGAGATTTTCA
>JAPYZK010008578.1:0-16604 GCA_030522785.1 Platygaster equestris | reverse complement strand
GAATCTGGAAAGCTTGGAAAGAAACTTTGGGCATCCTGGCCGCGTACCCGTTCGGGAGAGCCAGAGAGAGCTGCGTCCTCCGAGGTCTGGGCCCTAGGGACGCCGCTAAAATGTCCGAAGTTCGTTCCCGGATTTTAGAAAATTTATTTACCATGGTCATTTTTATAATATTAGCTCATTTTGTGTGTGTCAACGTTTTTTCGAAACTCATTTTAGGCAACTCATGGGCAACTCTTATAGTTGCCGTAGAGTTGCCACCGGTCCATCAGGGCCAGTAGAAATAGACACAAAAAGTCGAAAAAATCGGAAAAATTACGAACATTCTTTAACGTTACTCATCATTCGGAGAAAAGTATTTGAATGATACATTCCATTTTGCTAAGCGATTCGCGGACCGGAAAATGTTTAAATAATCACTTTTGCAAAAAATACTGCACTATGTTGTAGAAAATTGCAAACATTTTTTAAACCTGTACTAATCTTCGTATTTTGCAAACTAGAAATAGTTCATAGGGTGCTCATCGTATTACAATCTATCATTTTGCAAAATGCAAAATGTTTGCAATTTTTTTGTAAAATTCATAAATAAAAAACTGTTTTGTTTATAATAATCGATGTTCCATATGCATACGCGTTTTCAAAATTATTCACACGACATATTATCATAGGGCGAAGATTATTACAAGTTTAAAAAATGTTTGCAATTTTCTACAACACAGTGCAGTATTTTTTGCAGAAGTGATTATTTAAACATTTTCCGGTCCGCGAATCGCTTAGCAAAATGTAATGTATCATTTATGTACTTTTCTCCAAATGACGAGTAACTTCAAAAAATGTTTGTAATTTTTTCGATTTTGATGTCTGTTTCTACTGGACCATATCGCCGTGTCTTGAAGCACGTTCTATCCATAATCCATACATGGATTATACTACTACCGCTACTATAGTAGCGGCAGAAGCGCCAGTCGCGGTTGAGCACTACTCGCGAGCCGCGACACCTCAGAGCACACCGGGAAAAAAACGGCGTGAAGATTTTCTCAGGTGAATACTCAATCGCGCGGAAAAAAACGGGAAACGGCCGTTTAGATTCACTCGCGACGCATAAAACGTCAAAAACCTCGTTTGAGCGCCTCCGCGAACTCCGCCGATCGCGAAACACGTCGTGAGAGAAATAACGGAAATGGCGATGCACGCCCTGTGACGATTCCACACCACGATCGATACGAGGGTACAGTTGAATCTGATCGGCCGCGAGGAGTTTGATTGCCGATTGCACTGTTTTCTTGGGAAACGCGGGACACTTGTCGCGACACGCGGAAAAGTAGGTAAAACGTAGGAAAATTGGGGTTCGGACACCTCGCGATCGCCGCGAGTTATTGAATTGTCTTCTGTCCTCCGTTGGAAACAGAAGGCATTTATGAATTATTAAATTCGTTAGAAAAGAAAATATTTTGTTTGTTGGGGAGTTTTTTCGTTAAAAACAGTTAGACATCTCATAATGGGGACGTGAAATACCCGATGAATGATTTCCTATATTTTTCGATCACCCGTCGAGAAACGTTTTCGTCCACGAAAATGTTTTCCCCGGTTATGTTGACTTTGCTTAATCGAATCCGCGCGCTCGTAGACCGAAAAGCAATTAAGTCCAACGGCGAGGGACGTGAAAAAACAGATTCTCGCAAAAATCCAGCGTATCTCGGGGCCGCATTTTTGCTGAAGTATGAGATGAAAGTGAGTTTGTGGGTAAATGAACGGGGAGAACGGACACTTGCCCTCGAACACACCTCCGCGATCGTATTGCTGTCTCGTGGAGTGAACCGCAATTGAGTAATGGCTGTTGCCAATTATTCATATTCCCCGAATACGGCCAATTCACCGAGGCATTAATCCCGTAAATTTGTGTTCGAATACGCGAGCTAATTATCTTAGCAACGATGGAGTATTTTGTCATTAAAAAGTCTCTTGTAATTGTGATCTTCATCATCACGCAAAACATGTCATTACCGAAAAACAAAACCGAAAATCCCGTATTATCATGGTAACGAGTATGTATTACGAAACAGTAAAAGTGAAACATGAAAGGAAAATCTAAATCTGTCGAAAGGCTGATGAAAATCCGAACGACACGCCTCGAATGAAAAATGTGTCATTCCGACATTGCAATCGTTACCATACTAACATCCACAGCAGGCTCTCACGCAACCACGGAGATTGGCTTGTTGGCGGAACAGAGGCCACTATTTCGAGCTTTAGCTTTTCGGCGCGCACGGAAAATGTTGCACAGCCGATGCCAAGTGCCTTCGGGGCGAAAGGCTGTTGAAACGATTGAGGCAAAAAGGCTCGAAAGAAAATAAAGGAACGGGTGTACCGATGACGTTTGCCAGCAAGTGCATTTCCCCGTAATTATATTGAACCACGGGCACAGAAATTGCGGAGTCAAAGGGATGATGTCACGGTTTTAGGGGGGGGGGGGGGGAGTCAGCACATCAAATAGAGAGTTTGGCTATTCAGGCGCAAATGTTTGATTGGCTTTCTACAAAGCTGGATCCAAAATGGCAGCTCCAATAGGAAGAAGCGATTGTATGTACGCGTCGAATGTATGTGTGTTTACCGCCGCCATTTTTGATCCAGCGATGACACGTACACACTAACACTTTACAAACTCTCTATTTATAGGAACTCTAAGCATATCTGTGACAGGGGCAGGAGGGAGGAGTTCTCGATCATGTGACGTCACAAATATTGACGATACAAAATTTTGTGGAACTAATAATTCTATAAAATTTATGAAAAACCATCGTACAGTCCACGGAATTCTATTAAATATACGAAATTTTATGAAAATTGTATGAAATATGAACATTTTATGAGATTTTCTGAGATTTAAAAATTTTTATTGGAAATTTACTCATTATATATATATATATATATATATATAGGGGGCGGGGGGGGGGGGGGGACACATTGTGACGGGAGGGGAGGGAAAAGATCGAAAAAACGTCAAAAAACTCTGACAACATTTATGGAAGCTCTCAAATGTCAACTTTTGGTATTAAAAAAAATTATAATTATCAAAATTAGTGGTGTTTTAAAGTTCTGTTGATGATAATCCTTATAGCCTATAATTTTTCCGGAATTTTCAACATTCTCACTAAATTTTTGTAATTGTACGAAATTTTTAGGTTAACAAAATTTCTGAAAAAAATGTCGAAGTTTCGAAATTTTGAGAACATTTTTTAAAATTTCAAACTTCCACAATTTTAACAATCCGGAATATTGCAAAACGTTCAGATTTATTTGAAATGATCATGTTTCTGAAAATACTCATAATTGTCGAGTTTTTCAACATTTCCATAAAAAATACTACGTTTTTCAAGGTTTCCAAATTTTCAAAAATCTTCGAAAGTTTGAGAATTTCAATACCTTTTTTGAAAAAGTTTGAAGTTTTCCGAATATTTACTGTTGAAATTCTAAGTATAAAAAATGAATTTACAGAATCATCGGATTTTCCTAAATTTTCAGAATTTTTGAATAAAATCTTGTAACTTGTGAGAAAATAAAATTACTATTGATCATTTAATAATAATGAGAATTTGTATAATTTTACGAAAATCCAATACCACCGCGCGCTCCATAACACACGAGAGTTTTTTTCTTATTCATCTACTTTCTTTCACACGTTTTTGGTTTACAAATTTTCAACTATTTCAATGGATGACAGTCTCCATTTTCGATTTGATAATAAATATATAATTTGCTTAAAATCTATAATAATCTCCAAGCTCGAGATGACACGCAAACGTATCAAGATTGCAATTTCCCCATAGACGTTTCGAGCCCGATAACGAGCCCAAGAAAACTGATATGAATAGGTTCTTTGGCATCCCCTGAACGATTTACTTGGATGCTGAGACTGGTCATAACGATCCTATTAATATTATTTTAGCCTGGGTCGGAGCTTTGAGTGCAGCAGTTTCCCGTGGATCTGCGCCATTGGTCGTCGGGGCATGTCGTCGCGGAAGCACCCGATTGACCGCGGTGATTGGGGGTCTCGTCTTAGCTCTGGCTTCGCTCTTTACGTCCTTCGCACTCCAAATGCACCAAATCCTATTAAGGTAATTTTCTGCATTTTTATTGCGATTCATCTTCTTTCATACTCCCTATGCATGCAGAACCGGATTAAGGTTGGAGGAGGCCCTGAGGCCAGTTGATGGTGGAGGCTCTTATCAAACGTGAAAAGTGGACAGTAGCGGTTTTAGGTGCGGCAAACCTGGGCGACCGCCCAGGGCCTCGCCCTAAAAAAGGCCTCGCGCTTGTAAATTCAAAAAAATCCATACATTTATCAATTTATTGATGTCTATTTATTAGTGTTTGCATGGACGTTTGAATGCATCGCAGTTCCATTCAAAACGATTTCTGAATATAATCGATTGTCGTAAGGCGTGCGTATCGATGACAATATATCGATACTCACGTAATGTGATCAGTGAGCAGACTGTCTGCAGACGGAATATGAGTTTTTCTCTTACTTTGTGACCTTTTTCAGAGAGATTCAGCATTTCCTCATATTTTTCACATATTTTCCAAAAAATTTCCGAAACCATGCATAACTTTATTGAATCGAACTTTGAACAGAAGTTGTGAATTTTTTTAAGGTTTCAAAATATAAATTTTTTCGTTATTTTGCGAACCTTAAAAATTTACAGAATTCCCAATTTTTTTTCATAATTTCTAAAATGTTGTATCAAAGCACGCAGAATTATGATTCCAATTCCCAGTAGTTTTCGAAATATCAATTTTTCTCTGAAATTCTGTAACATTTTGTTAATTCTACAATTTTCTAAATTTTGTTTGCAATTTCTGACGCTGCTGGTGAAGGCCCCATAGTAGTGGAAGCCCGAGGCCAATGAAAATTTCTCTAATTTAGTAATTACAAATTTACTAACAACAAACTACAATATTTCCTGTAATTTAGTCATTAGTGACCTTACTGTTAATCCGGCCCTGTCCCTATGCCAAAAATTAAAGTTGGGTGCATAATTCAAATTTTCTTTACTATATATTTCATCACATCGTTGATTTTTCAAAGCTGATTTTCAGTAGAATCCTGTAAATATCACTTACATTTTGTATATTTTTTGAATTAAAGTTGACATGCAGTTGTCAAGCTAGAGGGAAAATCAATCAAATTTCCATAGGGTTACAGAAATTGCTACTAACTAAAATAACATATTCTCGGTCGCAACTCAATCTAAAATGCACTTTTTTTCTTTGGTTTCCAAGCTAATTTTTTTACTTTTTCGCATTTTTCAAACAAAAAATGCGAACCCAAAAACCTCAAGTTGAAAAAGCCCCACTCCCCATATCGAAAAATTTAAAGATCTACGTAAATCCGCGATGAAATTTTTATTTCATCCTTGAAACGTTACTCGTTGTCCGCGTCGCGAAATATTGCTCCCGGTACAAACGCGTGACTTTTCCCACGGTGTCTTCGTTCATCTTTTAACGACGCCCTGGGTTTTGCGGCGCCGCTTTTTTTGCGCCCCCGTGTGCCACCGAGAGCAAGATAAATAACGGGCCATGAATTTTTTGATAGCTTCCACGTGATTTCCGCGCCAGAGGCCAAGCCCCGGGAAAAGGACTGGGAAATGAGCCGATATTTCGGATGCTAAGTCCTCGTTTTCCATCTACTACCCGAAATTTTCTTATCACGTTCCTTGTGTATTTAGGATGTTCGTGCAGAACTGACACCGAAATTAAAAATTCTTTCAGAAAAAGTTCCTAGAATTTGGAACGCGATACAAGTGACGCGATACTCTGTGACCGATGGAATGAATTTTTGATTTGCTAGGATATCATTATATATTTAGCCGAAGAACATGTTATTACTTATTACACAATATTAAATTTTATACTGAGATGACTTGGAGCCAGAACGAGTTGCGTTATTCTAAAATTAGAATTATTTCTGAAATTCCGATCTGGTTTTAAGACATTAGTGAAAAGTTATGATTTTACTTAGAAATTAATATACACAGAAAAATCTTTTGCTGTCACGGCAATTTTATTAGCAACGTGTAATTTGATTATAGTTCTGATATCAATATAATATGATCAACTAAATCTAGCAGCGGATATTGCTGTGTCACAAAAACATTTTGTATTCAACGCCCGCGAGACATATGTAATTTAGGGGCCCTGCTGAGAGTGAAGGTAATGACGAATCACCTCATCGTTGACGTACAGCGTGGGAGAAGTCAGCACTTCTCCCACGGGTTCATTTACTTCTCCCACAGGTTGGTGAAGGGAACGTTTACGCAACTGTCGAGTATACTGCGACACATAAATGACTTCAATGTTTTTCTCAGATTATTTACTTTTCATTTTTACATTCTTTTCCAACATCAGCAATATAGTGATTTGTAGAAAAACAAAGTCATATTTTGAACCCCAACGCCATATTTTTTCCAGCGATACTGGAAACAAGATGGCGGACGAGCGACTCGACATAATATATATCGAAACGTCAAACTCCCTACCCCCAATCTCAAAATGACAAAACTGTGCATTGCTGAAATGTTTTTGTTGTCAACAAAAGTGTTGAAAACAATCATAATCAATCCTGAAGAAAATCAAAGCGACGAAGGCGATGATTAGTTTTTAAGGCCCTGGAGTACGTAGCAAAGCTCCAAGGGCGATTGTTGCGTCAATCAATCAGGTAATCCATTATTCCCTCCTCTCTCAGCGGGCCCCGAAATCACATATTCCTCGTGGTTGCTGAATAAAGTATTATGTGCGACTATTGGTCGACGGAGAATATTCCACTCGCGTGTTACTGCACTCGCTAAGCTCGTACAGCAATTTCCCGCTCATGGAATTTTCCCCTTCTCCCACTAGTCGCACAATATACTAATGTGCGACCATTGGTCGACGGAAAATATTCCACTCGCGTGTTACTGCACTCGCTACGCTCGCGCTGCAATTTCTGAGAGTGGACGAAATAATGGATTACCTGATTGTTGACGTATGGCATGCGAGTGATGAACTCGTTCGCCCACTAGTGGGCGAATAAGCTGTTCGCCTACTAGTAGGCGAATAAGCTGTACGCCCACGCGCATCTTAATGACCTATAGCTATTTACTCCGTCACACTCAGTTTAGCGACCGTTGACACACGGATAATGGAAACAAGATGGCGGACGAGCGACTGGACATACATCGAAACGTCAAACTCCCCAACCCTAATCTCATAATTACAAAACTGTGTATTGCTGCAATGTTTTTGTTGTTTTTTACAAAAGTGTCGAATACAGTTATAATCAATCCTGATAAAAATCAAAGTAACGAAAGGGATGAATAGTTTTCAACTCCCTAAAGTACGTAGCAAAGCTCTAAGGACGATTGTTGCGTCAATCAATCAGGTAACCCATTATTTCCCCCCTCTCAGCCGGACCGTGAATTCACATATTTCACTGGCGTGTTGCCACACTCGCTACGCTTGTGAGGCAATCTCCACGCTCGAGGAATCTCCTCTTTCTCTCACTACTCGCACAATATACTATTTCTGAACTCATGAAATTCAACATCTCTATGGTGTGATGATTTTTCAAAAATTCAACAGCTATGGCCTGGTGCTGGGCGCGGGGGCAGGTTTGGTGAAGGAAACTGCCGGTTTAATGCTGGGCCATTATTTCCGCAAACGCCGAGAATTCGTGGAGATGGTGGTGCAGGCTGGGACAGGGGTCGGGATCGCATTATTTAGCGTTTTCTACAAGGAAGCCGTTGGGTAAGTCGTTTCCCTCATCGTAAACATTAGCGCATTTTCGTGTCTGTTGCTATGATTGTTTATGGCGTGTGCACGAATTTTCTGTGCTGTACAGTTTCGTTCTTTCCATTCTCGAATATCGCTTGAATCCCGAATCCCATGAAAAACCCATTCTGAACCATAAAATGCCACAATAATCCGATCAACGGAATCTGTAACTAATTGACTCCGTATCTCGAGCTCGTATTAACTGCAAGCCGATTCGAATAATGCCCCCTTTGCCGTCTCTGGTTGCGGTCGAATTAAAGCAGATATGGCGGATTACATTAATTACGCGGCAATTTTCGCGTCACATTCGCGAACGCCCCGGCAATGAGCGTCGAATGTCGACGTCGAAAAAGCTTTAATGAGGACGTCGATTTCGCATTAACGAATACGGCAATTCCGCTTTGACGTCAAAGGCAAAAAACACGTATCAATTATAACAGTTCCGCGCGCGAAAGAAAAAGGGAGCAATTATGAGCCCGGGGGGAGGCAATAACGGGCCGAGCACAATTCGCAGTGCGTCGGGAGGAAGTTTCATTACGTGGCAATTACGAGACTTTGCGTATCCTGTTCCTCAGACGGTCTATTTTGTGAGAGAGATTTTCCGACTATCGATGGTGTCTCGGAAATTTACAGAATTGGTACGAGAGACATTTTCCTATAGACGAAATTGTAAACATGCTATTAAATTACAGGACATAGAAGAAGACGTCGTCTAGAAATTTCTTGGAGCTTTCAGAAATTTTTAGGAATTTAATATTAGGATTTAAGACATTTTGGAGGATTTTTTTTCGATGTATTTGGAAATTTATATGAATTTCAGTAACTTGCTAAGAATTTTTCGTGAATATATTTATTTTACAAATTGTCCAAAGTTGAAAGTTTCTGTGAAATGTACAGAATTTGTACGGAAAATGATGTGATATCGTATTGAAATTTGAGAAAGTCAAAAAACGTGCATTAGCGGAAATAAATATTGGTATTATAATCTTTTACCATATTTTCAAAATTCAAGACATTTTTTAGCAGAAACAATCTTGAACGTAATGTAAAAATGCAGGAAATTGAAAAAAAAAATTGTTCAAAAGGTCAAGATCCGAAACAATCAGGTGATCTGTTAAGGAATTCTCACGAGTGTCTGAAAAATTACATGAATTTCGGATGAATTTCGGGATTTCATAAACTTTTTCTCTAAATGTTAATAAATAAAAGAAGAAAAATAACACTTGAAAAATACATCGAAATTACTGGAGAAATTTCATCATGTATACGAAAATTCTTCTAAAATTATAATAATAAAAAAAAAACTTTCCTGCAGCAAAAGTTCCAACAATTTTTAAAAAATTTCCGGAATCTGTCGATTGTCAATGTATGTAATATTCTTCAACATTATCGAAAAAAACTGCTGAAAATCGGAAAAGTATCGTGATATTTTCAAAGAATCCCTAGTGATTCTAGTTTTCATAAAAACCTTATAAAATTATTGAGTAATTTTTATTAAAAAATAAGCAAGTTTTATAAAGTGATTTTATAAAAAATTCATAAGAAAGTATTTTTTCCATAAATCTCGGATTTTCGTAAGAAAAATGTTTCATACAATTTTCATGAAATCGCTTTATGTGAATTGCACATTTCATAAAAGTTCTATAAATTCAATTCTATAAAAAAATGAAATTTTATAAAACATTTGTGATTTCCATAAAAGTTTCATAAAAACCAAAATCACTAGGAAATCATTGAAAAAATCAATTTTTCAATGTCTCCAAAATTCTAAAAGTCATTAGAAAGTTCAAAACTTTCCTAAATTCTCCAAATTTTGATAAACTCCACAAGTTGTGAAATTCGTCAATACAAAAACAACATTTTTGGCAATAAATGAACGAACTTATCGTGTAAATTTCCATGAAACGTCGATTTTCGTGCGATTTACTTTGTCACGCCGTTTCCCCGACGAGCGGCTTATGAGCGGGTCCAGAAAGCGTGATTCAGCCGCGAATGTCGCGTCACGGTACCAGGGGTCCGTAAATTGCGCTGAATCCCCCAAAATTACAATTTTACATCTCAACGAGCCGCATATATTTACCCGGTTTATCCCTGGGGTTGTCGCGTTCATTAGGAGCTATTAACTTATTCCTGAGACGTTCTCCGAAAACGATTCGGCAAATGGAAGTCGTTCGCTCCAAATTGGAAAGTTTTCAATTGGATGTCTTTTGGATTGATTGGTCAAAGATTGAATCTCGATTATAAAAGGAGAAGAATTTTCTTCTATTTTCTGAAGGGGGAATTGTACCTACTGGGCGAAGCAGCTTGGGATAAGAGTTGAAAATGTGAAACTTCTTAAATGGTGTCGTAAAAAATCGTATGGATTTCAATGTTTTATTTAACATTACACAGAAATTTTGGAGTTTTCGAATCTTCGTATTTTTTTAAGTTTGTGGAAAATTTATTCACTTTTCATTCATAAATATCACTGAATTCAAATTTAAAAAATTTTCTATCTTTCATTAATGATACCATGAATAATGATGATCAATTATCATTAATGATCATTTTTTTTTAATTGACGAACTCCAAATTCTCCATTTCCAGAACTTCCTCATTCACTAACGTTATTTCTATTCGAAAATTTAGAATTTGGACTCATTTGTGACGACTCAGGAATTTTTTCGTCATTCCAGAAACAATGGTAAAAGAATGATTGCATTATTTCCTTCTTCACAAAAAATCGTACATCATTAAGGCAACATGAATACCAAGTACACGAGAAGAGAATACTGAAATATTTAGTCATTCGATCCGCCTTTAATTTCATTCAAACATCTCTAATTCAACTCGTTCTCCGCGCGAAACCTACATTTCTCGCTCGTTATAAATTTCATCCTACATTTTAAAACGTAAAGTTTTTCATAACGCCATAAAACGACGCGCACTGTTTATTCCAATTACCGCCCGGGAGAAAAGACGGAATTACGGAATCCATTGTGTACGAAAATAAAGAGCAGCGGGGTATTATTTGCTCCGACAACAACGGACTTATTTTTCTTTATTACGCCGACGAAATGAAAGTTACGCAACTATATCAACCCGAAAATTGCTTCGATTCGTTTTCATTGAGCTCGATAGTTTTAATCTGGCATTTTCATCGATTTCTCGAATATGGGGAAATTTGATAGAATCATTCGTTTAGGATTTGACTAACGGTTGGTTTCGAGGATTATTTGATTAATTTCAAACAGTTTTTTGACGAATCCCAAAATTCGTCAAAACCAGAAAAACGTTGATTCAACCATTGGATATGAATAAAGATTAAGAAATTCGCTTTCTATTTTTCCGAAAAAAAATGTATAATTAGTTTCTTGACAATTTTTATCATTTTTGAAAATTATGAATAATTTTGTGAAAAAATTTAGCATTTCGAAAATTACGAATAATTACGTAAATTTAGGGAAAATCGGGAGCCTTCAAAAGATGTTGACGACATTTTTCATGTTTGTGGAGAAATCATGAGCAAAATTTTGGGGATGATGAAAAATTTACGTAAATTCTTGGATTTTTGAAAAAAGTGTACTTTGTGAAGTTTTTTTAAGGTTTGATGATTAAAAAGAATTGTTGGGGGAAATTTAACAAATTTCGGAGAATTTTCAGGAATTTTATTGTATTCCCAGTTTTAAAATTTTAGAATTTTTCATAAATTTTCGTCAATTTGGAGTCAATATTTTCTCGAATTTTCTTGCATTATTAGAAACGTTTTGAACTTGAAATACATACATTTCCGATATTTTTCGTAGTTTTTTCAAAATTTACACTTTTTTGAACTATGAATAATTTCGTAAAAATTATCAACATTCTCAAACATGAAAAATAATGACGTAAATGTTCAAAAAATTAGGAGCCTAAACAATCTTGTGTAAATTTAGCATGCTTTTTAAAGAATGTATGTCAAATTTTCCAGAATTCTTCAAAATGTTGGGTTTTTTTTGAAAATGTCAGAATTTTCATGCAGGAAAACTTCAAAATTCGAATTTTTGAAATTTTTTTTCATCCAATTAGAATTATTCAAAATTTTTCTTACTTGAGTATAATTTCCGGAAATTTGATGAAATACTTACGATTATAGATAATTTTCTTAATCTTTAATTTTTTCTGTCTTTTTGCGACTTTTTGGGAAATTTTTCTAGAGTTGAGTACATATACTCAATTTGTATAATTTCACGTATTTTGAAGCGAATTCTGAATGTTTTCGAGAATTCGGAGGATGATTGCACACTTCCGTTGATACGATGATTTATATACTTACGTTTTTTATACTTTCGAATTCTTGTCAGTGGTCGGTGGAGGGAGGTGGGGGGCGGGGGGGGGGGGGCAAATTTGAGCACTGTTGAACTGGGCGCCAGTACTATACGAGCCGGCACTTGATTCTCTCATCAATTTTTCCATCACCCCATCAAAAATGATTCGATAATCCGATGCATCAAGTTTTTGACTCCTGATTAAACGCCGAGAACAGGCATGAATTTCGGGCTTTGATAAACCGTCGCATTTTGCGGTAAATTGACAAAGTTTCCGCGCGGAAACAAAGGCGGAATTGCAGGCACTTGGGGCTGTTTAGTTTCTCGCACGAACTCCTTTGGATTGTGAGCGCGACGAGATGTTGAAAAATCTTCGCTTCCACTTGAAGCCCCGTAATCGCCTCCCAGATTTCTATGGCTTTTTCATTGTCGGTGGGCTCACGATACAGCTGCATTGCGGCATAGATGCCTCTGTATGTAATATACGTACGTCGCACATAATGAAGCCGTTGCGGGTATAGTTGACGAGCGAAAAAATCGTGTCCTTCGATACTTTTCAATGCAATCTCTCTTTGGTTGGATTAGGAGAGTTTATAATGTTTATATAATTAGCCGAGAAACTTCAGTCATTCGCGAGAAGATCATGAAAAAATGCTAGTCCTGAAAAAGGATTAACTCGACTAATAGAAACTTTTTAATATGATCGGTATCGAGAGGTCCCGGGTTCAATTCCTAGCTTGGAGGATTTTTTTCTCGCAAAAAACTTGTAATTGTCAGAAAATTTTGTCAAAATATCGAAAAACATCAATTGAATTAGAAAAGTCATCATTTAACCAAATAAAAAATTTAGGGAAGACTGGGGACGTTTGACCCTAGTCTGTTTCCAAGAATGCCTATTTATTGAAAAATCTATAAAAAATACTTTGTTATGTCTTTTTGTGATGAGAAGTAATTTTCATTGTTTGATGATTAACGTGAACTTTTTTCACGTGATTATGGCTCGAAAAAGAAAAACGAGCAACACGTTGTAATTTTTCAACTTGTTCCGTAAGGTATGACGTTGTGTTTGATAGGAAATTTTTTCCATGCATTATGTCAGTTAGTACTTGCCATAGTGCCAAAAAACTACCCAAGAAAGCATGCACGATTTTTTCTTTTCAATTTTTCGCTACTTTTTTAAACAATTATTAAAATTATTCACAAAAAGTAATACTCGGTAGGTTTGACCCTAATTTTTGAAGGAAATTTGACCCTTCACAAAGCTCATAAGAAAGCACGTGAAGTTCGTCAACTGAGGCGTAAATAAGTGAAAGGGAAGAGACAGGCTCGACTTGTAAAGGGAATCGTGGATAATTTGAATTGAAACGCCGAAAACAAGAAAATTACAGAAAAATGCGCTCTCAGATTCGAAAGCTAAACAAAATATGAAACTTAAATGAAAATAAAAACATTTATTCATAATGATATCATTATAAGTATCATTTGTAATAATCATGTGGTTCATAATAAAGTGTATAATAAAATACTTCTTAGTTTCAACTACCACATTTCTATACTAGGGTCGAACCTCACTTATTACGGGAGGTTTGACCCTAATTTCACACTTTTCATAAAGATCAAATAAGTTATTATTGAATACTGTCAAAAATTCGCCATAATTCATGAGCCTTCAATAACATATGATATCAATATTGCACGTAACATTCTTTTTTTCTTTCATTCTTACATCAATTATAGCCGTTTTCATAAAATTAGGGTCAATCCTCCTCCCTAGTCTCCCCCACTCATTGATAGAAATATTTCATTCCATAAAATAGTGAACCTCTTAGTGAAAAAAGTCATTTCGATGATTTTAGGTATGAACAGATGTACGAGAATTGAGAAGTTGAATTTCTTGATGAAGACATTTCCTTGGCTGAAAATCAACATTTCTGCAGTTGAATTTTAGAGAATTTTCCAAGTTCCCATTAAAAATTTCATGGTTTGTCATTAAATTTACTGAATTCTGTAGCTCAGAATTTATGAATCCGTAGTTTTTAAATTTCCAAATCCTGAACACAACTTTCGGGGTCCTAGGATTGCGAAAGTTTGCTCTTGACGGAATTTTGGAACCATTGCTATTGATACATTTTAAATTTCATATCTCCACCATCAGAAATCTGATGCTGGAGAACAGCTAGGTCGAAATTTCTATATTTTTCGTATTGATTATTTTCTTAGTCAATAAAATCGACTGCATTTTCCGATTGACAGTTAATTAAATGTAAACCGACAGCATCGTGGCTTTTTCCATCGAAATTAGCTTCGGTGTTTGTCGAAATGATTGCTTGTTTAACGAGTTTCACGTCGTTTTGCCGTCGATAAATTTGACGATCGTTCTGATTGATTGTAAATATTCTATGAAAATCCAGTCATGGAGGGTTTGAAAGAGATTTTATCGGAAGAGAGTGCTCTGGATTCAGGCGCTCTTTTTTTTATCACTTCGTCGGGCTTAGTTACTTAGTTACTCGTCTATTTTTGAGGGCTGCGAAATTTACATGGCAGCAATAAAAGATCGATTGATTGATATTTGGAATGCGAACGAGGCAATCTGCAGGGACTTTCTTTATTTCAGTTTTTGTGTGTGGAATATTAATGGTATATTTTATGGATTACTGATGTACAGTATGTTCCATTAATGCCTTCACCTATCGATGTATCGGAATATATATCGATCGCCCATAAGCGACAATGTGAAGTCTGATATATGTAGATATACCCAAGATACAATATCAATGTATCCATAGGTGAAGGCATTAATGGAACATACTGTACATACATCTATGGAATATCTACGGATATCCATGACCTTTTCATGTATCAGGTTGGCTAATGAATAGTGGGACACTTTTTTGAATTTTCATTTCTTCTATTTCTGGAGAATTCGAGAAAATTCCATGTTCACACTTTTCTAGTGAATTCTCGAAGCTTCTTTCCTACTCGTATAAATAGGCGATTTTGAAAAGTTCTGGAAATCTTGCGAATTGCGGAAATTTTAATAATTTTTCAAATTTCAAAAATTTTACGAATCGGTAATTTCAAAGGCTCGAATCCAAAAAGTTTAAAACTCGGAGAATCCCAGCAGTTCACTACTTGAAATATGAATTCAGAAGTTTTCAAATTAAAAGTCCTCAACATATGTGGCGTGGAACGAAGAAACCTACCTTACAGCACCTTTTCGCTTTTCGAGAAAATCGTTTTTTTATGGTGAGGGTCCCTGGGAATACTTTAAGCAAGTATAAAGCTTTACCTCTGAGGATTTCCCATACCCCGGTAACTCGTTCACACCTTTAAGAATAAAGCGTGAAAAAGTCGGGAAAAAGAAAAAAGGCTTAACGCTGGGACCTTTCATCCAGCGGGCCCTTTTCGGGAAAAACCCGGCGGGTCGGCGGCGACCGCTAAGTGGAGGGGGTAAACTGTTTCTCCTGATCCGCAACTCTTAATAAATAAACGTCGAATAAATCGCGTTATATCTCGTTCACTTCAAATCGCACAGGTTTGAGAATAGGCTCATTCGATCAGGCATAATTTCGTTATGCAGAATCATTGAAAACCTCATTTGAGATTTTTAGTACTGTAAGGTAGGTTTCTTCGTTCCGCGCCACATATATATATTATATTTTTTTTCAAAATTCGGAAGTAAAAACGCATCTTAAAAAACAATAATCGATCGTTCAAAATTTGAAACAGCGAAGGTCCAACGATTTTGATTGTCCATTTTCCGATTAGTATCCATAGATTTGTTAATCCCATACACCATTGAATTATCAAATTTCCAAAATCACACGTAACCCTCCTTTCACTAGTCATTCTCAAAATTCATTTCGCTAAACGTTGACGAGGCTTATCTCGGAATCAGCAATTTCGCTGGCGAGCCCAGAAAAGTACCGTCTAAAAGCTCCGTTGTGCTCCCCCACAATGCCGTGGTTTTCCGTGCTTTATATGTTCCACACACCTCGAGCCTTTGATCTCAGATAGGTGCGCTAACACCTCCCCGGATATGTCTGCCGAATGGGTACGAACGCCCGCCACAAAAACCCGCCGCATCTCACGAACAGGCGAACCCTCGAAAAAGCTCTGTCGGGCTGCGCTTTTGCGGTAAAACTGACGATAATAAGAACAGTAAAAAAATTTATTTTTATTTAGATAAAAAATTCGACGAATTATGAGTTTTATTTACAGTTGGGCGATACTTTCGTTAAATGAAAACTAATTCAGGAGGATTTAACAAGGAAAATTTATTTTTATTCGTGTTTAAGTGGATCTAATAATTAGATCCACTTAAACACGGAAAAATTTAATTATTACTTGATTATTAAGTTCACAACTAATGGAAAAATGATTTGACCACTAGTTAAGAAATGCAGAATCAGCGACTCGTCACGAGGCAAAATTTAATAATCATGCCAAACAGTGTTCGTAAGTAGTTTGAGAAACAGAAGAACAAAATAGAAAACAAGTAGTATG